>APFE030089840.1:494630-527025 GCA_000404065.3 Pinus taeda
ATATTAACAATAAAAACCTTTAGTGCGGAGTGTGGAGATCCGAACAATGAAAGCTTCCTCCGCATTTTCGCACATGTGCCTAATTTCAAAGCTTTTGCACAATGATGCGAGAATTGTACAATTCTTGTGTGACTATCTGTGTGAGAATGATTTAAAATGTTTTGCCTCTCTTTCTCCAGTTCGAAAAGCAGATTTAATGACATTGCTATGTTTGATGATGTGGCATGAGAGCACCTTTGCTTATTTGGAGGTGTGTGAGTGCGAATGTTTATGTTCCTTGCTCCACACACCATCCCTCCACACATACAAATGTTTTTTTTTTTAATTATTATTTCTCTTCATGACATCTGGGACCCACATCAAATAATAACAACTTTGACTGTCAACAATTGACCAAAAAGAGTCGTTGAGTAGAGAGGTAGCTGTGTGTAAGGAGTGTGTGTGGAGAACAAATGCATGTGTGGAGCTCTATAGCCATTCGAAGGAAGTTGTGTGGAACTCTACGAAGGTGGATATTCAGAAGAAACTCATGAGAAGAATAAATACATGTGCAAAGAATCTTATTGTGTGAAAAGCTTTGTGCAAAAAGAATCAACTAATTAGGAGCAGAGGTAGGAATTATAGTGCATCACGATATATTTTTTTTTTCACAGAAACGGTTATAAATTGTATTAATTGAGTGGCCTAAATGCCAGAGTTCATATTACATATGAGAGTGAGCCAGATCTAAATAGAGTCAACCTCCTGAAGTACTATGGGGTTTGTATTCCGCTTCCAGCTATTTTTGGGTCCAACCATGAAGTTGATTTTTGTGATTTGCCCAAGCTTGTAAATACAGACAAACTGATTTAGTAGAAAACAATAAAACATATCAGCTGAGTTGGTTATGGGATTGAATCCCATGCTTCGTCCCCGTCTCTTATCATTGCCTCGGGAGAGAGAAGAGCAGCTTTATTAGCTTCAAGATCAGCTTCTTTGTTGTTGTCTCTCAGAACATGAAAGTATTTCAGGTTTTGGAATAGCTTCCCCAAGCTTCTGATTCTATATATCAGCCTTGCTAATCTTAAGTCCCGAGGGGTAGAGTTGGTCACCATGAGTTTTATAA
Organism: Pinus taeda; assembly: GCA_000404065.3. Lineage (NCBI taxonomy): Eukaryota > Viridiplantae > Streptophyta > Pinopsida > Pinales > Pinaceae > Pinus > Pinus taeda. The sequence continues at coordinate 495,736 of APFE030089840.1, forward strand.
TTACTTGGGAGTCCCCAAAAATGTTTGCCTCCTTGATTTCCAATTTCAAGAGCAACTTGAGACCTTGGAAGAGGGCCAATGCTTCAACTTGAACGCTGGAGTTGATCCCCAGTCCTTAAGCAAAGCTGTGGTTTGATATGCCTTCAGTGTTTTTAACAGTTCCTCCTGCCCCAGCCTTGCCAGGATTTCCTTTTGCTACCCCGTCAAAGAAGAGAGAGTGCACCTTTTGGTTGGAGATCCAGTCTTGAAATTCTTCCTTATTTTTACCCCTTATTTGCCATTCCTTGGAAGAGAGAGTGTTTCTGACGGCTTGGTGAAATTGCAGATTTAAGGAGGCCCCCCAAACAGTATCTAGCTGATTGAGATTTGAGTCGTCTTTTTGATCTCCCAGGCATTCTTTTAATTGGAACTTTATCTTAGCTGCTACCACCTTGACAGTGTGCTGGATGCTTCTGAAAATTCTGCTATTTCGCTCTAGCCATATTTGCCAGCAGCAACTTTTGAGGAGGGAAGACCAAGCCACTTTAATCACTGTGTTTTTTTTTTTTGGGGGGGGGGGAGGGGACCGGATAACTTTTCTGCCAATTGGCGAATAGTTCAGTTATGGAGTCAGGGAGATCGAACTTGGGGTTTCAATGATCCATCAGCTCTCTCCAGACCTGCACAGTGAAGTTGCATTTTAAGACGAGGTGCATGGCACATTCCACATTCTCTCTGCACAGGGAACACCTGGACGAGCCATAGAATCCACGCCTCTGCAGATTGTCATCGGTAAGGAATTTTTTGTGGCAAAGGAGCCAAAAAAACATATCGATTTTGGGCAGCGAGGGGATGCCCCACACTGCCTTCCATGGAGCCGGATCAGGAGGGACGTTTGGAGTCAAGGCGAGATTACCGTAGCCTTGGGCAACAGTGAAAACTGCAGTCAAAGTGCCCCAGCCACGCCTGTCTTTTTTGCGGATGTGCAAGGGGGCAATTCCATTCAGCATAGCGTGGAGGTAGATGGAGTCCTGAAGGAGTTTCGAAGGTAAGTCGATCAACTCCAGCTAGCCCAACGCGTCCCAGCCCACGTGGATATGTCCCACAACATGGACCTTCCTGAAGCAGTCAACCATTCTCTTAGTGCCTTCACTGAGGGACAATCACCAATCGGGTCGCGATCCATGATGCGATCGGTCCAGATGTTAATTTTTTTCCCATTTCCAGGGATCCAGTAAGCCTTGGAGCGGATCAAAGGGGCTGCTTTGGAGCAAAGTCTAGTAAATGGAGATACGCCTTGGCGGAGAGGTCCATCCAGACATCTAACCCTCTCGCCTTTGAAGTATTTCCTCCAAAGCACTAGCTGGGCCCTGCCAGGTTTGGGCGCGATAATTTTCCGAAGAAGCTTGGCTCCCATGGCAATGTTCTGCAGGGATAGGTTCTTGAAATTTAGTCCTCCCTCCATCTGAGGCTTGAGGACAGTCTCCCAATTAACAAGAGGGATTTTCCTCTCATTTTGTTTGCCTCCCTTCCAAAATAAATTTCGAATGTGCTGGTCCATTTTTTGAAGAATGCTAATTGGAGCCAGGAGCACTGAGAACTGGAATAAGGGGAGACTGCTGAGAACGGCGTTGATAAGGACTGACTTGCCCGCTATATTTAGCTAGTTGAATCCCCATGCCTAAAGTTTGATCTTGAATTTTTCTACTTGAGGGAGCCAATCCCCGCTATAGGCATGCTTGAGAAAGATAGGGAGCCCAAGATACTTAAACGAGGTCCATACTGAGGAGGCAGGGAATCCTAAGCATCTGGCAATGGAACTAGACATAGTGGGCGTTGTATTCCAGCAGTAAATGTGGCACTTTCCCTTATTGAGACTGCTTCCGAATGCCATACAAAACTCATCAAGAGCTTCTTTGAATCTGTTGGTAGAGTGGATCGAAGCAGCCCCAAGTAGTAGGGTATCGTCGGCAAACAGGGCATGGTTGATGCTTTGGACTCCCCTCGCAATGCAAATCCCTGAAATCTCCTACTCTTGCATTTTTTTTATTTAGGTGGAAACTGAGAACGGAGGCTTGAATAACAAACAGAAGAGGAGACAGGGGGCAGCCCTGCCTTAGTCCTCTTGAGGCTTTAAAAAGGTCAGCAGCTCTGCCATTGACTAGAGGAGCAATCCATGGCTCGGAGATGCAAGCCCGGATCCAGTTTATAAAGCTCTCCCCAAATCCAAATTTTTGCAAAACATTCAAGAGAAAGCTATATCTAACACGGTCAAAAGCATTTGCTAAGTCCACTTTGATAGCCATACCTTTTTCTTTGCGTTGCTAGCTTGAAAGGATTGCCTCTTGAACTAAAATGAAGTTGTCCACCAGCTGTCTTCCATGAATGAAGCCCTCTTGGTTCTCTAGAATGATTTTAGGGAGAATATATTTCAGCCTGTTAGCAATTATTTTGGTGACTAGTTTGTAGCCAGTGTTGCAAAGAGAGATGGGACGAAATCTATTGAAGGAGTTGGTGCCCTTCTCCTTGCGGATGAGAGCAAGGAACGAGGAGTTTGTACTTCCTTCAATTTTCTGACAGGCTTGAGGTTTTTGGACCATTTTATAGAGATCTTTTCCCACAATGTGCCAGTAGGTTTGGAGAAATCTGGCGGAGAAGCCATCAGGACCTGAGGCTTTATCTGGGTCCATGGCAAAGAGAGCACTTTTGACCTCGTCCATGGTGACTTTGGCTTCTAGATGGTGATTCATCTCAGTGGAGATCGAAGGGGGAACCCGTCCAGAAGGACAAGAGTTCTGAGTCGCATTCACCTCTTCGTTGTACAAATTTTTGAAATGGAGAAAGGTTGCTTGTTTGATGCTTGCAAAGTCTTTGTGCATGATAGATTCTTCTTTAATTTCAACTATGGAGTTGAAACATTTTCTGGCTTGAGCTTGCTTGTGGAAGAATGAAGAATTTCTATCTCCTGCTTTGAGCCAAAGACAACGAGATTTAATCCTCCATAATTCTTCTTCAGCCAGGCAGGCTTTATGAAATTGCTGCTGGAGATGGACCTCTTTATCAAGAATTTCTCTAGACACATATGCCTCTTTCGAGAGCAAATGGTGAGCGTCTAGTTGAATTTGGATATTTTTCCTTTCAGCTGCTGGGTTAGGAAGAGTTTTGGCCCAACACTTTAGGGCAGATTTCACTCTTCTGAGTTTTTCTTCCCATACGTAGAATGGAGATCCGTTGACAGACTGGGACCAACTTTCCTTTACTATCTGCAAAAAGCTGGGTTCCTTGATCCAAAGAGGGCTAAACTTGAAGGGGATGGGGCCAAGATCAGTATGAGCTCGGAGATCAAGCTTGACAGGATTGTGATCAGAGGTGCTACAAGAAAGAATGTGCATACTAGCGTCTAGCCCAAGCAAAAGAAAAGAACTTTGAACAAAGAATCTATCTAGCCTTGTTGCAATGTGTCCAGGGCCTACTCTTTTATTTGACCAAGTGTACTTACCAGAAGCAGGCTTGATATCTAATAAGTCCCAATCTTGTAGGAGATCCTCTGCCCATTCCCTTGCCGGGTCTCGCACAATGCAGCCTCCTCGCTTTTCTGAAGAATGCAATGTGAGGTTTAGGTCTCCTGCAATGATGACGTTATCTAGATTGCCCAGATCTGCTTGGTTTCTTATTGAATCCCAACAAGCCTTTTTTTCTCCAGCGTTAACCGACACATAAACATTGAAGAGGCAGAAAGTTTCTTTAGTAACTAGACGCTACATTTTTAGCATCAGCCAGTGAGAATTTGAAGTCTCAGACATTAGCGAAAACCTGTTATCATTCCAAAGAGTACCCAACCCTCCAGAGGCTCCTCGGGCTGAGACAACTGTTGCTTTACTCTTATTCCAGAGTTTTTTACTTGTTTGGAGGAAGACTAAATCCTCCATCTTAGTCTCCTGGAGGAGTATGTCCATGGCTTCTATTCTTATTAAATTTCTTATAGCCTCTTCTTTGATTTTAGTCCCCATACCCCTACAATCCCATGAGATTATTTTCATTATTTACCTTTGCTTTGTTGGGCTGCCTTGGAGCCTTGCTGCTAGTTTCTTGCCATCTTCGACTTTTTTGCTAACAACCTCTCCAGAGTTGGTTGGCTGCCCTGTAACTTGTCCTTGTACGTTTCATGTTCTCTTTTCTCCAGATCTGTTTTGCGCCCTCTTGTGGATCTCCTTACAGAGGTTTGGGAATCGCCTATTTCTTCTTCCCCCTCCGAGTCTTCCGATTCTTGGTCCTCTTCCTCAAATTTGACGGGGGTTCCTTTTGAGCTTTCTGCAACACCTGCATCCTTGAAAGAGATAGGCAGATTACCTTTTTCTGGAGACATTGCTTTTTGGACCACGACTTCATGGGTGTCCTCTCGCTGTGAGCTAAGAGGATCAAACTTGTTTTCTGGGGCAGTCTAGGGCGGGATCTGCTGAGCAGAGGCCTGGTGAGGACCTTTGCCATTAGTGTCCCCCGACTTCTGTGACTTGGAAGAAGATTTGGATCATTTGACTTGGTTCCAGCGGTCCTCCTTCCCTTGCACAACTTCATTGATGGATGGGCAACTTCTGGCGAAGTGGCCATAAACATGGTATTTCCGGCATTTGAAGGGCAACTGTTCGTAGTCTAGTTTCTGCACATGCGTCCAGCTTCTGACATTGATTTTGATGGCCTCTGGCAGTCTCACCTCCAGATCTACCTCTACACAGATTCTGGCACAATCATATTGATCCTTGTTGTTCGCTCGATCTATGAATTTCCCCAAGGCATTTTCAATGTGCATCAGAGAATCCCAATTCCAGCAATGAACTGGGAGATTTGGAAGCCTAACCCACACCAGGACTGCTTTGGGTACATCTACTGCTGGATCGAAGTCCGGAGTCCATTTATTCAGGTACAGTCCCTGAGGGCCCATGAAGTAGGGGCCATTTCGAAAGATCAGATCTTTGTCGTCCTTTAAAGTGAATTCAAAGAGGAAGAATCCTCTCCTCAGAAAGTATGAGGTCACACTTTCTTTGATCAACGACGCCCAGTTTCTGTTGACCCAGCTCTCAGTGGTTTTGGGGGATGGCCATAGTCTAGTGAACTGGCCGATGAGAGCTCACTCGGTTAAAGATAATGCAACCCGAATCGGGGTTTCCGGAGGAAGAGAGATCTTTGGAATATCATCCAGTTTCTTAACGAATTTCGCAGCTTCAACATTTTTCTTCTTAGGGAGTCCTTCCAAAAGTCGGTTAAAAGCCTCAGCTGAAGCGATCGGCGGAGGAGGAGGGGGAAGAGGCCCCTGGGGAGTGCCCAACACCTCCATGGACGCAAACCCTAGGGGACGGGCCTGTCAATAGCTAGCAAGAGCAGCTCAGTCCTCCATGGACCAAGCCAACCGCAGTGCAGAGAAGAGCCCGCGCGGACACGCCCGCAGGGATCAGGGCGACATAGTGCAGGCGCGCTCGCAGTCTACAAGACACGCGTGGTGCGGTTCTCAAGGGAAAGCCTAGCGGGGGCCGAGTTGTAGAGCCGCTAGGAAAAAAAATAAAAAACTATCAATATAGTGCATCACGATTATTAATCGAGTTAAAATTTTGAAATTTATTGACAAAATAATTTATAAAAATTTAATTATAATAAAAGTCTTAACAATACCATATTTATGGTTAACATCATGATAAACATAGAGCCTTTTGCGAGATTAGCAAGTCTAATACCATTACCATATTTATGGTTAACATCATGATAAACGTAGGTTTTGCGAGATTAGCCTTTCCATTGATATATGCTTAATACCAATGGTTATATAATTTATAGGTCGGTTACATCGAACCCTACCAATGTGAATGGAAATTCTGATATATATATATATATATCCAAACTCTGGATTGAGGGAAAAAAAAGAGCTCTATTCGGCGAAGTGATTACAAACACCATCCATATTTTACGGAAGCAGATCAGGCAACGTAGCAATTCACAATGCAGATCCTCGTTCAAGGGCCAGGCGATGGCATTCGTGCATTTACAATGGCGGCAAGTGAAACAGTAGGGCAATTAAAACTATCGGTCTTGCAATCGACAACAAATGCAAATAATGGCATCGATATCAATAAGAGAGGCAAGCAAACGGGTCAATTTTATTTTTCCTGCGGGGGGAAGGTTTTAGCAGATAACCGTAGATTGATAGATATGGATATCGGTCACAATTCACTTATACAGTTGATACCTAGGGTTTGCGGCGGTGGCGGAGATGGCGGAGCTACTGGTGCCGAGTCCAGGGATTGCTATTTAAAAATGTATGCGGAAAAAAAACCAGACAAAGTTGATCCCAATGAAACCAGAATTTGCAAGTGGAACACCTGTGCTCTGTCCCAAGAAACCCTAAAACCGCCATGCGCAATTGATCGCTTGGGCAACGTTTTCAACAAGGAGTCTCTGGTTAGGGCTTTATTGGACAAGACTTTGCCTAGCCAGTTTAGCCATATCAGGGGTTTGAAGGACATGATCACCATTCATCTTGACCCAATTCCGGGTGTCAGGGTTTATCATGATGGTTCTGAAACGAAATTTCAGTGCCCCATCACAGGACTTGAATGCAATGGCAAATATAAATTTTTTGCACTCGAGCGATGTGGGCATGTGCTCAGTGCCAAAGCCTTGAAGGAGTTGCAATCCACATCCTGTCTTGTCTGCCATGTTGCTTTTTCTGAATCAGAGAAGATTGTCATCAATGGAAATGAGGAGGAAGTTGAAGCCCTGAGGCTGAAAATGGAGCAGGATAGGGCTAAGGTAAGGGAAAAGAAACAGAAAAAGACCAAGAACGGGGATGCGTCTGCAGATGGGGTCCCTCTTGACAAAACTGGGCAGAAGGACGATGCGATAGGGCAGCCTATAGGTAAGGTATCTGGAATTCATGCTAAGCGGAAGGGCGAAGAAAGTAGGGACAGTGAAGATGGCAACGACGAAGACAAGGCGAAAGCTGCATTGAAGAAATTCAGAGCAATAGATCATGCGCCTGCCCATGCATCGAAGGAAGTATATGCTTCTATTTTCACATCCTCAAAGAAATCAGATTTTAAAGAGACTTATTCTTGCAGAGCTCTTCCTCTTGGTAGAAACTAATTTCAAGAACAAATATTTGTGGAAGGATTTGAAATTTGCTTTGGACCATTGTCATGGATTCGAATTCATTTTGAACTCATTTTGAGGCAAGTTGCAACGTATTTGTATAATGTAAGTTTGACGTTTCTGTAACATAGTCAATTTAATCTTAATACATTTTTGATTTGATGGCTATAGACTGTTAAATGGGATTTTGCACAAATAAATGTGTAATGGTATGTTTGGCTTCTTCTTATGGTTGGCTTGTTCAATAGTTTCAACTTTCAATAGTTCTCCGTTGTTTCTGAATTCATTGATTCTCACAAATTTAAAATTTCATTGAGCTTTCTCTTTTCTTTCAAACAAAAATGCACATTTTATTTCAAAATGGAATGAAATACACATTCTGAAGGTGCACACGGCAGATTACACAGCAAGGAGGAAATATGGTTGCCAACTAGCAATCCACATTTATATCGTTCCATAGACCATGCGAGCACCCTAACCTTTACATATTTAATGTGTAAACAAATTTTTCATTGGCCTGAACTTGATGCTTCATTTCTTTTTTCTTATCAAAGTTTGAATCAAGATATCCAATGAGGTAGAAGTCATCCACCTTGGAATACTTCAGTCCAAAGTCTTGACCAGCAGACCAATGTTCTTCATGGAGTTTTTGCATAAACTTGGGAAAAATCAGTATGAGGTCATCAGTATCTAGAGTTGAGACTCAAGAAAGCAGGATATTATCAATGGACAATGAACGTTGAAAATCAAATGAGGATCAAGAATTGAAAGGGAATACAAGGTAAATAAAGTGAAAGTAAGGTAAGGATGTTTTATATATTGTTTTTGTTTTTAAATTTTTGCTGTTTATTTTTTCATTTTTTCAGCGTTTGTAGGTAACATTTTTTTTAGGGGTGGGGGGAGTGGGAATGTGCAGAAGCATCCTTTTTCTAGGGGGTTGCTCCTAAAGCATCACTTTTCTAGGGGGCGACACCCAGAAGCTGTTTGCCACACATGCAATAATGCCTTCACCAAGTAAAAAACTCTGATAGCATCTTGGCCACTGCTAAGCTGGTATGATGCTCAACAAGACAGTTGTCTTGAATCTTGACCAAAGGCTCTGTTGCATCCATTTTTCATGCCATTGAAAGGCAGCAAACTGGGTACCAATTGTGCAAAAATGTTTGAAATGGTTGAAGCTTTTCCATGTTCATGGTAGCTGTCTCCCTATGTCAGATCCTGTTTGGAGGATCACTTACCTTTCTGTACCCCATTTCCAGTGCAGTGATGTTTCCGTTCACCTCTTGGGTGGCAGCCTATGTGGTAGATCCTGAATGACATCTTCAAATTCATCAATTGAACTGCAGCACTAACATTGTTGCTTGTTTCTTTTCCTCTACTTGAATATGCAGTTGCTCCATGGAATTACAACGGGGAATGAAACATAGTTCACCCTAAGCAAACTGTTTTGTCATGTTGATTGTGGAAATCAGCTTGTTTGCACTAGGTGGAAATCAATGTGATATTTTTAACCATTATTTTCCTACGACTACATCCACTGCAGGAATTTGACATTCACCCTTGCCTGTCAAGGAAGAAATCATGATCTCAAAAATTTCACTCCCGTTCAATTTCAGTTCAATTTTTTAATTAACCTTCAATTTTAGTATCACAATATAACACGAAGGAATCTAATGATTGACTCGAGATATTTATGGAGATGAAATTAATTTAATGTTATTACACTAAATTAAGAATAATCAATTTTTTCACAAATGAAATCATATTTCACCGTAAAAAAAATGCAAATGAAATCATAACGTCAAACAACAAAAATAAATCCTATTTATTGTGATTTTAACACCCTTAAACTTTTTTCAAATATATTAAATGAGAAAAATATTCAAATCTTGTAATTTTCTGATTAAAACCTTGCTTCACAATTCCATCTTCACCTAATCTTTCTACATATAATGTTTCTTCTATATTTTGGATACCTAATCCTCACCATCTAATAGAACAATAAGTTATAGTCTTGATAGAACAAGTTCAAGACAGCTCTGAGAAAGCTCAGCCTACTCTGCTCAATGTCTGAGGCTTCTTGGCACCTGTAAGCCTGCAGCCTAGCCTCAAAACAGGCTGCAGCCTTCTCTTTTCCTATTCTGCTCACAGGATTGATGCTCTAAGCCTCGAAGGGCTACGGCCTTACCACAGAAGCAGAACTGATGCTCTAGATCTCCTCTAGGGCTTCGTCCCTTCCACAGAAGCAGAACTGATGCTCTAGGCCTCCACAGGGCTTTGGCCCTTCTACAGAAGCAGAACAGAGGCCTTTGACCTCTCCTAGTGCTACAGACCTTCCACAGAATCAAAACTGAGGTTCTAGGCCTCCTCTAGAGCTTCAGCCCTCCCACAGAAACAAGTGTATGCAGAGCACAATAAAATATGTTTAATTGAAAAGTGTTCAATTTGAATGTCAAATTCCAGCCCTGACTACCTCAACCTCTGCTAAAGCTACAGCACAAAAATTAGAACTTATTTCATCACAACCCAGCATAATTTTAATATCTTAAACCACCAGTAAACTCTGATGTATATTGACTTGCCATAGATAAGTAAATTACGCAAAATAGAAAACAGCCTTCGTATAGGAGGCTAATAGGCTATTTGTGCCAAAAATTGAAATAAAACATATTTCCATTTCATCTTCATCTTCATCAACAAAAATATAACAAGAATTTTGTTCAACAATTGATTGTGGATTGGCAGTAGTGTTTCTAGTTTCATCAATATTTAGTGCAGCAAGAAAGACATTCAAGTTGTAGGCTTCGGGGATTCCATCCCACTCTTTATGAGGTACATCATCCCACTCCTTTTGAGGCACATCAGTATATTCTTCATGCCTTCAAGCACTAGGTGAGGGTTTGAATGGCACTAGGTTTGGTGATCCTAGGATGTTTGTGATCCCAATCTGCTGCCATTCATGGAATGAATGATGCTGTAGGTGCTGCGGTTTCTTTCTGTTGATGAAGAGCTTGCCACATTTGAAAGAATACAAGTGGGAATGGTTTGCAACTGTATCCATTTGCTTTTTGACAAATCCACTATCTAAATGACATCAAGGTGCTAGGGAATGCTTCTAGGGGTGATCTATAGTGGCAATTTAAATTTTTTTGGGTTTTCTGAAGTAGATGAATTATTATAGTATATATATATATATCTTATTTGCCCTGAACCAACACTACGAAATGTTATATATAAATATAGAAAAAATTACAAACCCAAAAGGAAATCTTGTTTGCCCTATTCTCTGACTTCCTGCAAATTTTCACCCCATAGACAGATCTGTTTGATTTCGTCCCCATTTCAATTGATTCAAATTTCACCCCACACAAAGGAGATTTGGATTGATTAGAGTCTTGTTCACCCTTTTATCTGAGTCTGGATAATTGTTTTGCTCACATTGAGAAGATCTGATCATTTTTTCCTCCATTTGGAGTGGTATTTTCCAGTATCTGTTTCTCAAATGGTGTTGTGTTTCTTGTCTTCTTCACAAGAAGTTCACTCACCCAGCTCAATCACAGATATTAATCAAATCATAGGGGCTGATTACACACATCCATCTTCATAAAATCATCAAACAAATGTCAGGAGGGAAATTGATTCTGTTCCAAGTTCTTGCGGGTATGAACCATAGAAATTGAAGTTACCCTGTTAAAGTGTACTTCTGATTTTTTTTCAATGCATTAAACTATAGTGGTATATATATATATATATATATAGCTGCCAAAGTTGATGTGCATTGTCAGTAGGCAATACTATGACTGGTTCTATTGATGGTAAACCTGAGTATGCCTTGCTTATGGTGCGAAGCATGAAAATTGAGGAGTGTACTATATCATGGACGTCCTTATGGCTCCAAGCTACATGGTGCAACTACAATAATGAATAGTTAGGTGACAGACATTCAACTGCTATGATGGAGCATAGTGCACAGACTAAGTCATGAGTGAAGTAGAGAGGAAATCGAAATGTCAATGAAGGATAAAAATTGCCAAGAGAGAACAGAGCAGGTTGTAATTTTTTCTATGCTGAACAATTGGCCAGGCTTAAGTAAGTTCAACCAGATAGCGATAAAGCAATCAACAATATGATAGGTGATTTATGGAATGATATCACACGCATCTATTATTTCACAACAGTTGGGGCAGAATATGATCACTTCCATCTATTTCACAAATTTAATCCAGATTATTTTTCATTGAAGGTACAATGGCTTACTATTGTTTATTCCTTAAATATCTGTTGGACTGTTGCTATGAGAAACCTGCAACTGTGGCCTCTCCATATATCTCTGTTAGGCTCCATTTGTGTTGCATATATGTTGCATTGATGTCAACTGCATTCAATGGTGTCAAGTGATGTCAAGTTCAGGGGGAGCTTGTTGATGTGTGTTGTCATGGCTTTTTGAGTGTAAGTTGTCTAGATTGGTGTAATGAATGGAGTTGCATAATCAAACTTTTAAGACCTTCAGCTCCTTGGTTCAAATGTGAATGTAAAGTGTATAGTTGGACAGCCCTCTCAAATCAGAGTTTGAAATGTTGAAGTCTTTGTGAGGGCCCCACCTCATCGGATTAGTGCCAATTGATAGCGGAAGGCAGAAGCTCAGGAAGAATACATCAATGGCCAATGGGTGGTGACACAAAAAGTTTTGGTCATAGTGGTCATGTTAAATTATGGTATGTTCTATGTTTAGAGCAATTTACTTCTTTTCTTCTTATTAACCACAGATTAGTAATCATATATACATTAAGTAAAGTGCAGATAGAACATTAAACGATCAATAGAAAACAAGCCAAGACAAGAGACACAAGATGTGGCGGCTTGCCAGGGACAAACCCCAATGCGGGGAAACCCTTTGATCAAATCTTCTTTTATCTTCAACAGTTTAGCAGAGAGAAATAGTACAAAATCAGAATTTTGTAAGTTTATATCAGCAGCAACAAACCTTAGATCAGCAAAGTCAAACAACCTCGGATTGACTTCTAGTCAAATTGAAGAACTCGGTCTTCAACAACAATAAGTAGCAGCCCAAAATAGTGCTAAAAACATGGTCAAAACAACAGTCAATATATCAGCTCCTGCAGTCAGCACTAACTAGTCAACGCTGCCCCAAAACAGTGGTCAAACAGAGGTCAACAAGGCTGATTTGAATTGCGGCTAGCAAGAGAGAGACTTCCCACACAAATCCGCAGTCAAGGGAGCCTATACGCTGGTCAACGCAGTCCTCTAGCACCCAAAACGTGTTGCTGTACCTTCCTGCATCCTCCTTCTTCCACTTCACAGCTTGTTGCCCTAATTGCGTCCTCTTTCTTCTTCCCACGTGAGAGAGTCTTCTCTCTCCTATGCATACCCAAGATACTAGGAGAGAGAAGAGATGTGGAGATGAGATGATGAGAAAATGAATCAACCTCTCTTGTATTTATATGATTCACTGGGCATGTGTGCCACACATTTAATTGCTGGCCGACCTTGACAATTTGTTAAGTAAATACAAATAAATTCATATCTCCATAAATACTTGTCAGAATCGGATGATATTTAGATCAATCCTACATCTCTCGACAAGAGGAATCTAGGAAAAATATCAGCTGCCGTAAATGAGGTGACCCACATGGAGTTTGGCCCTAGTTGCCAATTTTAACATGTTAATCATCAAGGAGCCTTGCGGTAAGAGCCGAAGCATCTATCAGATTGCTAGACTAGAGATGTTATTGCAAATGATGAACACAACCGAGGAATGGCTAGTGGTGGAATGGTAAGGCCACTGGTCACAACACTTGGTCATGGGGACCCTAGCGAGAAGCACCCAGGGGTTTGTTGGACTGCTCGAAGCACAAAAGCCAATCTATTGAAATGTGCGCAATGATCGGAAAGTGGTGGAGTGGCAAGGCTATCGGTCATATCTCGTGGTCACAAGGAGCTCAATAGTTAATGTCTATGCGCTTATTAGACAACTTGGTTTAAATAACTTGCTCATAATTGAAAGAGTGTCGAGCGACTGGTGGCACGTAGATGACATGGTAGAGATCGGTGGCAGGTTGATGACGTGGCACTCTAATTCGACGACACGTGACTGGTGGATTTGGGATTTTTGGGTGGCCAAGTGGGCCTTTTTCAAGTGACATATGGTATTGATGTGACATGACTAGTGGTAGAGAGATAATGTGATAGGACACAATTGGTTGGGACAAATGACATGACAATTGAGTTGCGATGATCACATTGCACGACAATGAATGGTAAAAGACTTCAAACCCCCCCTTGTTAAAATTTGGAAAGTTGGGGGGGGGGGGGCAAAGTGAGGTTTATGTTGTCAAATATAACTAGACTACAAGATCATAGGGTGTGTTGTAAAGAGTTGGTGGGAGTTTAATCTGCATATACGATAAATTTTATACCCCTTTGTTAAATATTAAGATAAGTGATGTGCCCTCGAAGTGATGTTCTTACTGTCGATCATAATTGGATCATTTGATGCGCATTAAAAGTTCCAGATTGATCTAGGTTTTGTGGTGAAGTTTAAAAGGTAATCGGGCATCCGATGGGTTGACTATGCATAAAATAACTAAAGACCTAGATATCTAGATTGCAAGTCGGATCTAACCATTTAAGGATGTGGTCTTGGCACTCAATCATATGGGGTGTCATTGTAGCCCTAGAGCTGGAGTTAAAAGCAATTTCGGCTAAGTTGCATTGAAATATATATGGGAACAAATACGGATATGGGGTTTGAAATGGATACGACAAATTTACAAAAATCCGGATATGATACGACAAGGAAACGACGTACACACATACATAAATATATAACAAAATAAGAATTTCATATTACCATTCAACTTTTAGAATCTAGATTCTATATTTAAAAATACATAATGATCATCATGAATTCAACATAAACAAATCATCATCATCCATTCAACATAAACATTGTCATCATCATTAGTGATTTTTATAACATTCAACATATCATCAAGTTTTTGTTTCAAATTTCAATCATCAACATGAAACATCATCAATAAATTAATAATGCACACTACATAGTAAGCTATAGATAGAACATAAACATAAATCGTAGAAGACAAGCCAAGACAAGAGGACACAAGATGTGGCACTATCCAGGGACAAACCCCAATGTGGGTAAACCCTTAATCAAATCTTCTTATATGTTCTTTAATAGTTCAGCAGAGAGAGAGATTGTACATTTACAACAGAAGTCAACACTTTGACTTATCTAAATAAGAGCATAGATTATCTCTAAGAAAGTGATACATGAGATAGCTGAACTCAATTGAAGACATGTTGCTTCAACTGATTCTCTAAGGTGACTCCTTCACCCATCATTGTGCTGCACCTCGTCATCATGTTGCACCTCATCGTGCTGCACCATGATGCACCTATCATTGTGCTGCACCTCGTCATCATGTTGCACCTCACCGTGCTACACCATGCTACACCCATCATCACTAAGCTGGACCACATGACCATGCTGCACATATTAACTGCTGTACCTTATGCTGCCACTGCTGTCCCATGTGCCATTGTTGCACCATACTGCCATAGTTGTCCCATGTGCCATACTGTACTAAGCACCATGCCTAACTGTCCCATTTACCATGCTGTACTAAGCACCATTGCCTAGTTGCCCCATTTGCTTGCTGCATCTTGTTGTTGCTGCTATCCCATTGTGTCATTGCTGCACAATGTCATTGTTGCCCTATTTACCATGTAACTGTCCCTTGCAGCACCATGCTTGCCACTGCTGCCTAGTTGTATTGCTGTAGCTGCTATCCCTAACAGTCATGCTATCTCCGTTATTGCATTATGCCATTCCCATACCTTGCTGTTGTCCCAATAGCCTTGCCATACTGTTGTTCATCACTGATCTAGTTAGGGCACTAGGCAGCCCTAAACTCCTCACATTGTCCTCTAACAACCCTCAAGAAAACTGCGGCATACTCTCATGAGACACCTCCCCTAGCACGCTGCTGTTCTAGGCATATTTGAGCCCTCAACCTCTCCACGATGTCCTTGTTTTGAGGTGGTTAGGACTGCAGCCTACCACAGTCCCACGTTGTCACCTACAACCCACTCAAACCTTTTTTGTTGCCCCAAACAGATTTGTAGTTGAGGTCTCCAACTCGGCCTACCCAGAAAGTAACCTCAGCCTCCTTCTTGCAGCTTGGTGCCTTGTTTTAGGCCTTAAAACAATCCTCCTTTTTAGCCGCATTAGGGTTGCGTCTAGGGCACAATATGCTTGCGGCTAGGGCATCATAGGTATGTTTAGGACAACGTCTATCTTCATCTTCACAGCGACTAGGATACCCTTGAGACATCATAGAGGATAGGGCATCTCTTCATGACTGCGTCCTCTAGGTTAGGACAACGTTAGGGCATCCTCCTTAGGATTGCGTAGATCATCTAAGACTGTGTCTGGGGCTTGTAGAGGGCAACGTGTAGGCCTCCTTCCCTCCTGCGTCTTAAGGCTACTTCCTCCTAGATTTCTGTCACACTAAAACCCAGAATAAGTGGAGAGAAATCAAGGGTGAAGTGTGTGTGAAATGACTCTCAAGTCATCTCCTTTTATACTAAAACATTGAGCACATGTGGGGTTTATTTGGTTGCTGGCCGACCTTGACGAATTGTCATATAACACAATTAAATTCATAACTCCATGAATACTTATCGGAATCGAATGATATTTAGATCAATCCTATACCTCTCGATGAGAGAAATCTAAGAAAGATATTAGCATCCATAAATAAGATGGCTCACATGGAGTCTGGCCTTAGTTGCCAATTTTAACACATTGTCAACATCATTAGTGATTATTATAACATTCAACATATCATCAAGTTTCTGTTTCAAATTTCAATCAATGACATGATAACATCATCACGAAAATTAATAATGCACACTACATAGTACAAAGTACAAAATGAACTATGACTGAAAATCTACTATCATATGGCATATTATGGTATTCAATGCTCATTGTTCAAAAGTTTAAAACATCATCATAAGTTACATTTACATATCATCAAATATGTCTTTATCCCTGTAACTAAGATCCACATTCTCTCCAGGAGTGGGAGCATTGCTGCCATGTCCAGTTGAAGATCTAGCTGGTGCCTCCTCATCAAACAAAGTCATATGAGACATGGCATTCAACGTCATATCCAAGTTAGGAAACTTTGGTTCCACATCCCATAGTTTGGTGGGATTGAATTTGTATTCGTTACTTTTGTGTGATAGAAGGTGAACGCTCGAATGAACATACACTAGTTCCTCAACCATCATGGAGCTCAATCTGTTTCGCTTCATCGAATGGATGAAGGCATATGTACTCTAGTTCTTTTCTACTGAAGAGAAACTATCAACCTGTGATAAGATCCCGATGGCCAATGTTTGGATATGTGGAGGTTCTCTACCATTGTAGTTCCACCAATCAATTGGACTTAATTGAGTCTTGTCCTGCATAGAATCAATATTTGCATCCAAACCCTTTGATCCCACAAAATGAGCAAACTCTAAACGAATATGAATCCCAATTTCAGGATCTACAAATAGCTTTTTAAAAACTTTTTCATATCCTTGTGAGACTTCTGGGTCTTTGTTTGGTGCGGTTCTTTCTGGATCAATTCGAAATTTTGCATAATAATATTTTGGATTCACTGCATAGGCCAAAAGGCGCAATAGGGTGGTCATCTTGTTCCACCATTTGGTCAATATATCTTTTACTTATTTGTATAAGACTTTATCTCAGTCCTTCTCCTTGCCATTTATAACCACCCTTATCTTCTTTATCATTGAGTCAATGCTCTCATACACCTCTCCCAAATTAGGCATATTTGTGTCAAACATGCAGAGCAAATTCACAATTGGCTTAGTAAATGTCACGAGGCACTCCACCCTATTCCACCATTCAACCAACCTTTTCACTGCTTGTGCTCTTTCAGATTGGGATTGCCTCCATTGGTTCCAAAGAGAATTGCATACCATTGATTGTAATGTTTCTTTCACCAACATAAGCCTTGTTAGGACTATGATGTAAGAAGCAAAACGAGTCTCGACAACCTGCAAGTGCCAATGCTTCAATAAATAAAAATCATAATTGATTTAATACCTATTATGGTTCATGAATTATGACATTTGAGAATCCAATTTACATATTTGTCATTTGAATTTAGAGTCGTAGAAATTAGAATTTATGAAATAAACTTTAAGGTTTAGGTACTTTAAGGAGCTCCAACTTCGCAAATTCCCTATAGATGCCTTGGGACATGTGGTGATTTGTGATGAAGGATTGAATTTCTTTTGCCTCTTCAAAAATAACTCGAATCCATTCAATTTGCTTCCCCATTTTGCTCAACATGAGGTTCAATGAATGTACAACTCAAGGGGTCCAAAAGACGTGCTGATATTTGCCTTCAATAATTACGCTTGTTGCTCTACACAACATTGCATTGTCAGTTATTACTTGGACAACATTTTTAGGCCCCATCAATTCAATTGCTTCAATCAAAATGTTAACAATGAATTATGAATCTTTCAGTTGCACCTCACAATCCACTACTTTAAAAAACATTACCCCCTTGGGGCTCTGAGCAATCACATTGATGAAAGGCCTATTCCTTTGATCTTTCCATCCATTTGAAATGATAGACACCCCTAAAATGTGACATGAATTACAAATGGGGCTTAATTTAGCCTCCAAATCTAACTTCTCAACACTCAACAATGTAGTGCAAACCTTCTCATATCTGAGGTTTTTATACACTTTTGGGGCTTTATTCATGGCTTTGATCATCTTTGCCCAGTAAGTAGATAACTGCATTTGCCTTCTCTCGAACTTCATTATTAAAAATCTTTTCAAGTGGTCCCAAATTAGAACCTGCTTTGAACTAGGGTTACCAATTCCATAAGAGGGAAGTGGAGCCTTCGTTGAAGATGCTACCAACCTTGTTGGTTGTTTGTATTGAGCGGTAGGATTTGCCTCATTTTCTTTAGCATTTGCCTCGTCTTGTTCTTTATGATGTTTTGTGGTGTAACCCAGCCCAAATGGCCCGCTGTCCCACACGTTTGTAGGTTATGACGTGTTCACAAACGTTGGTTTGTGATATCTGCGTGGAGATTGTCCGTGGATATTTTGCTGTTGGTTGTTGTTGTGAGTTAATGCTGTATTAAATGACCACCCTTACGCCTCAGTCCTGGTTCCCGACTTGCTCTTTGTGCAAATCAATTGGTTCTTTGGTTATTCTGGATTGTTTTGCCTTTGGAAATGTCTGGTGAGGGTTTATGGGTTTGTACTGAGTAACCGCTGTTTCGTTGATTATGGTGATTCCTGGTATGTCTCTGGTAGTGGCTGTACACGAATGCTACTCCGTTCGACTTGGCCATGAACTTATGGAAAGTTTCGCTTGGTATTTTGGTGTTGCTCGGGCTCTGTGGTGTTTATTCGAATTTATTCCACCTGGTAAGTTCCTGGCTGTTGCATTTCAACTGTATGTGGTCTGTGAATGTTCGTTCTGTTAGGGGTTTGCTCTCGAATTCTTGTTCAACTGTATGTGGGTCTGTGAATGTTCGTTCTGTCAGGGGTTTGCTCTAGAATTCTTGTTCTTTTCTACAGCTCAAGTCTGATTATCTAAACTTATATTTTCCGCTACCTTTGGTTTTTACTTCACGAATTTGGTGACTGCTCTGGACATAGGGGTACTCTGGCGGTCGCTCGTTGGCTTGAACAGGTAACGTTTTCCATCCCTACTTCAACTTATCCCACTTCTGTTATTGTTGCTTACCCATGTCGTTCCTTTGGTCTCCAGCTCTGTAACTCAGTACGTGATGATGCTGTGGCCCGAACTCAACTCTGCCTGCTCAGGTAATTACAGTACTTCTCTCAGCTTGCATCGTTTTCGTTTACCTAGGTTGTTTCTCTCTTATCACACATATATCTTAGTCTTTGTGGTTATCGGTTACAGGTCAGTGATACGGCTTGAGTACGCGGATCCTCCGGCTCCTTTTTCCACAGAGAAAATTATCGGTAGGCCTGACTCCTCAAGTCCTTGGTGTATTATCCCGAATGATCAATGGTCACGGTGTGCTGTAACTTGTCTGTAGTCGTGGTTGTCTGTAGTTTGTCTTTGTCGTTAGTTACGCTTTTGGTTGTTCACAACGACCGTTGAATAGAAAGGGTACGGTTGACTATGTGTAAACCCTCGGCAAGGGATTCGTCCTTAATGCTACTTCGGTCACACACTTGGTTTGTTTAACTTATGGGAACAAGAACCCGTGGTGTATATATATATTATGTTTGACAATAAATGATAGAATTTGTTTAGCAATCGATTTTCGATTTCTTAATGGAATACAAAGATGTGTAATGGAAATACCTCTGTCTTTGGTCGCCTTCTGTGTGTGGTTGTTTTGTTCTGTACTTCGACTGTTCTTCCCTTTCAGTTCTTCACTATACGGTGTGCGAAAATCCGCCTAGGTTGGAGACAAGTTATGTGTCTATTTCGAGAAAAAAAACAATTGATTTACGTATGCATTCTCAGTTTGTCTTTTATCAAACTATAAAAAAAAAACTACTACAGGAATGAACAATGAAAAGTATTTGCAGATGGACAATGGTCTGAGAGATCTATATTTGTATTTTATTTTATTTGTATTTTATTTTATTTTCTTTTTTGAATTTGTTGAACCCTTTCCCTCTGTTACATTTCGGCTTTTATGCCCTTCTATTTTAGTTGATTTGCAGTTAATCAAAACTGCCACAGGATTTAGTTAAAAATCTTGTTATCGTTGATAACCATACTTGTCTGATATTTCAAGATTTATATGAGCAGTTTGTCGATTCTCTCCTAATTTAACAAATTATTTCCTAACTACTGTTCGGACTATAGTAATTCTAACTGTCTAACTGTAACTTAACACACCGACTCTGTCAGGAAAAAAAAAAAAAAAAAAAACAACAACAAACTATCTTCATGAATACATAGAAATAAAATAATCCAGATGATCAATAACCTTCAAACTTGGCTGAGACTTCACCCGGTCATGGCGAGCTAGATGCTCCTGCATCATTTTGCAAGTTTTTCCTTGCTTAAACCTTTTCCCTTTGTCCCATTCACTTTTTTGGGCCAATGTATATTCAAATCCCATTGCTCTTAACCCAAGTAAATGTACTTTAACTTGGGTGTATGATCCCTCAAACTCCTTTTGACACTCACTGCAAACCCATACCAACGATCCCCTTCCCCAGATCTTTGGATCAACTTTAGGGGCAAATTCAAATTCATGTTCCTCATTATGAATGGATGAACTTGAAGTTGACATGATGATGAAATGGAAATTGCAAAATAAAATTGAAAATTACAAATTCAAGCTCAAAGAATTTTAAAATTTATAACTTTAAAATATAAAAACACAAAGCATACTCCCAACTACCAACATCTATTAGCATTGTTAGCTGCAATAACACAGTCATAGAAAATTATTTTGGGCTTTTCACATATACTATTGATTATGATAATTTTCAATTTCTTTGTGCAGGATGTGCTTCAAACTTAATAGGCTGTATCAAAAGTCCCCCACAACATTCAAGCAAGAGAACCATCCCATCAAGTTGATTAAGGGAAGATTCAAGTTGTAGGAGTCGACACACGTTGGGCAAGATCATTGGGAATAATGAGTCACTAAACCAATGATTGATTTCTAATTGTAGTGATCAATTTAAGAGACCAACAAATACATAGTCCTCAAATCATTGTAATGGCATATACATGATTGAACAACGACCAATATAGATAGTCATTTGGACTGTAGAAAACAATACCCTTTGCATAGGGGTGCTATTGCATGATGTTCAAACAACCAACAATTTGCTGGTGATAAATGCAGTGTACAACCCAACAATACATTAATCCACAATTGAAGTTCTAAGTGACTTATGCAGCTATGCCCCTATCTAAATTACGTATGTTTGTTATTTAGCCATGCTCATAAAAGCAAAGGACTAGTCAGGTGAGGTAAAGGATAGTAAGTTCATTGCTGTTGTTAAAACAAGTACGACTAGAAAATGTTGTGCAAGTTATCATAGATAATGCACCTTTTTGCAGAGTTTTAGGCTTAATTGTTGAGAGTAGTTACAATCGCATATTTTGACTCCTTGCATTGTCCACAATTTGAATATGATTTTAGAAGATATTGAGGCAAAAGTAGAATGGATTACGAAGGTCAAGGGTAGGCAAGGGAGATTATAAAATTCATCACAAACCACCTCAATCTCAAGCAATATATCGAGCATACTCCAAATTGGAGTTGCATAAATTACATACAATCACATATTTTGACTCTTTGATTGTCCACAATTTGAATATGATTTTAGAAGAGATTGAGGAAAAAATATAATGGATTAAGGAGGTTATAAATTTCATCACCAACCATCTCTAATCTCAAGCAATATATTGAGAATACTCCAAATTAGAGTTGCTCAAAGTTGCTGAGACAAGGTATTCCTCCAACTTCATCAAGTTGCATCACCTTGTTAAAGTTGAAATTGCTGTAACAAGTATGGTGGTGGGTGCAACTTGGGCTGAGTGGAGAAAAGCAGATTCAGAGAAGGGAAGTATGGAGGGTGTTGATTGATGAAGATTGGTGGAATAAGATTGATTTCTTCGAGATGAAGACATAGAGAAATCTTTCCTAGGAGAGGTCTATGATGGCATGGATACCATGGTTGAGAAAACTGTGGAAATTGTTACACAAGAGGTTCAGACTCTTCTTTTTTGTGGATTTTGATTTTAATGAGCAAGTGAGGCCCATCATTGTTACGAGGTGGAATGCCTTCAACGCTCCATTGTACACTTGCACACATGCTCTAGTTCCATAATGATGAAGAATTCACTGCCAAGTCAATGGGAAGAGGAAGGCCACATAAGGACAAGGAGGTGGCCAATTGAGTGAAGAAATCCTTTCAGAGGTTGTTTCCAGCTTCTTTACAAATTGTTTTAAGGGAGGAATTTGCATGTATTGCTGCAGGATTAAAGGATTTTGTAGACATATCAACTTTGGATGAGAGGATGACCATGGACTTGTTTAAGTGGTGGACTTATTATGGGGTAAATGGTAATTATTTGCAAAGTCTTGCCACTTGTATCCTATCAAGTGGCAAGCTCTTCATCAACATAACATAATTTGAACACTTATAATTTCATTCACTTTGTGAAGCGCAACATGTGGGGATTATAGAATGCTGAGGATCATGTATATGTCTATTCAAACCTATGCCTTCTGCCTTGTAGGGGTGAAATATTGGGATTTTGCATCATTGAATCACATGAGAGTTAATATAGACTTGGTTTTCCTTCTAAAATGTCATTTATATGCCTCGTTTTTTCTTTTCTTGCAAGATAATGTGTTGTCAACTTAATGTTTTGGTCGACGTTTTCATTTGCCAAGGTTTGCGGTTCTAGCTGTAACCATTTCAAAAAATTCTAGGTGTTTCAACGTTTTGTGCAACTTAGCTACTTGAAGTATCTGGGGTAATTTTTTTGTCCTTGTAACAGTTTGTAGCCCTTAGAGGTCTAAATGTCAACTATGTAGCAGTCTAAACTTCTAGTTGCCTTCATTGTCTTGATAATCATGTCTCCTTATGGTAGGTCGCAACTCCAGAGGGTGGTGGGGGGGGCAATCTCTTGCACAGAAAAACTCTATTCTCTGCGTCAGGATACCACCAAACTCTGCCTTAGGATGCCATAGAGGTTTTCCTCAGGATACCATTGAAATTCTGCCTCAGGATACCATCGAAATTCTACCATAGGAGAGCACTGAAATTCTCTTAGAACTAAGCCGCAATAATAGAGCTGAACTTTGCCTTAGAAATCTAGCTGGAGATAGAACCGAACTTGTCTAAAAAATTTGGTTGCAGAACAAACCCGAACTTGCCTTAAACTATGTCGAACTTTTTTTTTTGTAAGCTTCGGTAGGGCCTTCTCATTTACGAGTTTTTACATGTCCGTTATTCACCCCATTTCTGGGGAGGGTAGCACAAGAAAAACTCTATTCTCTGCGTCAGGAAACCACTGAAACTGTCCTCAGGATACCACCGAACTCTGCCTTAGGATGCCATAGAGGTTTGCCTCAGGATACCATTGAAATTTTGCCTCAGGATACCATCAAAATTCTACCTTAGGAGAGCACTGAAATTCTCTTAGAACTAAGCCGCAATAATAGAGCTGAACTTTGCCTTAGAAATCTAGCTGGAGATAGTATCGAACTTGTCTAAAAAATTTGGTTGCAGAACAAACCCGAACTTGCCTTAAACTATGTCGAACTTTTTTTTTGTAAGCTTCGGTAGGGCCTTCTCATTTACGAGTTTTTACATGTCTGTTATTCACCCCATTTCTGGGGAGGGTAGCACAAGAATCGAACCCAAGATCTTCGGTTCGGTGAGACTTCATTTCCATGGCCATTGCCACTTGAGCTACCCCATGCGGACAAACTATGTCGAACTTGCCTGAAGAGAGATGCTGAATCTTTGCTTCAGGGTTGCCATCAATTTTTTTTTTAGATAGATGAATCCCACATTTTTTAAACTAGAACAAAAGATAAATTAGAAATTTACAAACTAGGGTGGAATCTTTCACCCCCAAAATTAGTTATAGTGGAAATGGGGCTTAAAAACCTTAGAGCCACAACTCAAGAAAACAAATGTATTTGGTCCAATTTGATGAATGCCAATTTGATTCCAATTGTGCTATATTTATAGATTACTTCATGGGCTCCCAAATGTGAAGGGTTGTGAATGCAACGCCCAATTTTGGGTTTTTTTTTGCGCTAGGGGACCCAAAGTTTATACAGTGTTGCCCCAACATTGAAAAAAATGGGTTTTACGCCTTTATCAAGACTATAGCCTATTTCGTCCTTTCTTAGCCAATCAATTGGGAGAGGACATTACAGTCCCCCTTCCTAAAATTGCTTGCTCTCAAGCAATTGCAAATATGGATGCTGTAAAATTCGTTTTCCTTCCCATGTGGCGTCTTCTTTCGGTAGAATTTTCCATCTACTAAGATATTCTAAAATTGCTTTGCCCCTCATTCTCTTTTCTCATACTACCATGATTGCTTCTGGAATTAGCTCTAGTTGTCCTTCACCCAAAGGGGGCATTTTGATAGAAGTAGTGACCTGCTGCTCGACGACCTTCTTGAGACATGATACATGGAAGACTTTATGAATTTTTCTTTCTCTTGGGAGTTCTAACTCATAAGTCAATTTTCCAACCCTTCAGAGAACTTTCTAAGGCCCATAAAATCTTGGTTTCATCTTTTTTGCACTGCTTTTCTTTACAATAGATTGTCTATACAACTGCAATCTAAAAAAAAAAGGTCTCCTACCTCAATGTTGCATTTTGTTCGATGCTAGTATGTGTCTAGCTTTTGTTGGTATTTGGGCAGCCCGCACATTTTCTTTGAGTATCTTGAGAATGTCTTGACTTTCTTGTATATAGTCTTAGCCTTTAGGCCAATAGGGCCCTGCGATCTCCAAAAGTCAAGTCGATTAAAGACGGAGTGCCATAGCCGTATAGTCCTTTGAAAGGTGTCATCCCAATAAACAAATGATAAGTGGTGTTGTAACAATGCTCCTCGAGGTACATCCACTTGTTCCATGTTTTTTGTTGACTAGCTACGTAGTTATGTAAGTATCACTCAATCCACTTATTCATGATCTCTGTTTGGCCATTCGTTTGTAGTTGGAAACTAGCACTGGGGGTCAATTTTTTTCCCACTAGCCTAAAGAGTTCTTACCAAAATGCACCCATAAATTTGCTATCCCGATCATTGTCATATTTTTAGGTAGTCCATGGAGTTTGAATACTTCCTTGAAGAATAATTCTGCTACTTGCTTGGCTGAATAATCAGTTGGAATTGCAAAGAAATGTGCAAATTTTGTTAACTAGTCAACCATTGTGTAGATGCAATCTTTGCCTTGTACGTTGGAAGTCCCGTAATGAAGTCCTTTGAGATGCTTTCCCATTTTTGTTCTAGAATTTGTAGGGGTTGGAGTAAGCCTGTGGGATGTGTGTGCTCAACATTATTTTGTTGGCATATTATGTGTTCCTAGATGTATTTTAATGTGCCATCTTTGAGGCCTTTCATGAAAATTGCTCCCTAGTCTATCGGTAAGCTTTGATGAATCTTTGGTGTCTTGCTAATGGTATGTCATATGTAGCCTTCAAGGCTTTTTCCTTGAGCATGGATTCAGGGACCAAATACATTCTGTTTTTATAGAAAATAATGTCATTAATTATCTTGTACCTATCATCTTGGATGTGTCCATTTGTTAGTACATAGACAAATTTGTTTTTGGAGTATTCTACCAATAGGTGAGCCTTCCCATCTTCGATGATCTCCATGAGGGAACACGTTGTTGGTTTTCTGGAAAGTGCATTTTCCACAACATTCTTATATCCTTTTACGTATTCAATATCAAAATCATATGCTTGGAACATGGCTTTTATGAACAGGGCAGTGCCACTACAGTCAACAACTAAGACAAGCCTCAAGCCTTAAGGTCTGTGCGGCTGATTGCCTAATGGGTGAACAATCAAATTCGGAAATTCCTGTAACTATGGCAAACAACTCTTACTATGGAAAACGAGTATGCCACATTCCTTCCTCAAAGTTCAAGCAAATACTTAAACTTGAAAGGCAAATATTGAGGCATTTCGATGAGCATAGGCAAATACTAAATACCTCTGGGCTCTTGTTGATGGTCTCCTCTCCAACTCTATCCAGTGACGATGAACAGTCTCTTCGGCTTCTCCAACTCCAAGTGGTGATGATGAACAATCTCTTAGACTCCTCTAACTCCAAGTCAATTCAAGCAATGATGGCTTTGACTAGGCGACAACTCCAAGCAACGATGAAATCATAAATTATAAAATGTTGAATCATAAAATAGGTTAAGAAGGTGCCAAGCCAAAAAAACTTAAAAGCCAAAAAGCCAAAACCAAAAACATAAAATCCATTCTTAGCATACGTTTTCGCGTGATACGTTTCCCTATTATGATGCGTATCCATATTTTTTGGAAACGGATCAAATTTTTCATGAAACTTTGTTGAAATGTTTCGGATCTCGGGTTGACCATTTCCAAAAAAGTGAAACGTGACTAAAACGTTTCAAGTCTTTTCCAACCCGTTTCGCACTTGTTTCAGGATCTGAAACGCTGAACGACGTTATTGGGAGATTGGGGCAATGTTTCCAGTATCCTAGAGTTTGCGTGAATGGAAATTTGCATGTCTAAGAACTTGTTGCATATGAGTGGACTCGGATCAAGATTTGCAAAAGCGCATGCTTAGACAGGGTCACATCATACGGTCATGTGGAACCAAAGCAATCCCCTGAGGAGCCAAAGGAATATGAAAATATTTTGGGTCATTCAGACAAGATTTCCATGAACAAAATAATCCACTCTCTTGATTATATATGTCAACCCTGCCATGAATTGATGATCCAATCAAGTATAAATGGGTCAAAGAGAGAGTGGTGGGAGGGGTTGTTTTCTCTATGGCCCAAAAGCACTTAGTTAACAATTTTTTTTTTAAAGTTAAATAGCTCCTAAGCTAATTTCATTAAAAAATTAGAATTAGAATTCTCTAGAAAACAAAAAAAAATTAGAGTTCTTTAAAAACCCTATCAATCGCTTCCTTTTTGTAAAAATTCACTTCATTAAGTCATTTCTTGCACATTATTCAAGAAGAGGAGCTTCCTATAGTAGCAACAAGCATTTTAGTTTTGTTTTGAAGCATTGGGAGCAAGCTTTGGTGCATTTCTAGCCAGAAGCATGTGGGAAAGGAGAAGGGCATGGGCAAAAGAGTGATTAACATCAATTATTTTGGTGAGTGATTTATTTTTTGTTTTTGCAACTTTCATGGCTTCTGAAAGTGGTGTTTCTAGTGCCCCTAGATTTACTCAAGGAATTAGGTAGCAAGAATACTATCCTCTTCGGAGGTATGTTACCAAAGTCAAGCAAAAGGGTGTCAATGGTACATGGGAATGGAAGTTCAATTTATGCAAAAGTGAGAAGACCTTCAAGGGCTCTTACACAAGAGTGAAGGCTCACATTTTGCAAGAAGACCTAAAGGGTATGGAAGTTTGTGCACACTTGAAATTCAAAGGTGAGGGCTACATTCAAGAGAGAGCAAGATGATGCTCAAAGGTTGAAGGATCGAAGAAGCAAAGTCAATATGGGTGGCATTAGCAATTTTTGCTTTGATGCAGTAATGAGCCAAGGATTGTTCATGAAGAAAGAAATAGGAGGGTGCTAGTAGTAGAATAAGAGTTATCCAAGGCATCAAATCTAGTTAAAGATAGTAAATTGTTGAAAATGCTTGACAATCAAGGGAGAGAGTGGCGAGGGCCATCTTTGCTTGTGGCATCCTTTTTAATGTGGTTTGATGCCCATAATGACTAGATTTGGTGAGTGATTGACACATCCCCTCAAAGTTTCAAGGGGTTAAACTTAAAACAATTTTGCTCAAGAAAGAGAGGCAACTCCTTGATGATGTTCTGAGACCAATTTGTAACTCATGGTGTAGCACAAGGGTTTCCATTATCTTGGATGGATTGATAGAAGGTGTAGGCCATTGATTAATTTCATTGCATTGTCACCAAAAGGAGCCATGTTCATAAAAGCAAAAGACTAGTCAGGTGAGGTAAAGGATAGTAAGTTCATTGCTGCTGTTAAAACAAGTACGACTAGAAAATGTTGTGCAAGTTATCACAGATAATGCACCTTTTTGCAGAGTTGTAGGCTTAATTGTTGAGAGTAGATACAATCACATATTTTGACTCCTTACATTGTCCACAATTTGAATATGATTTTAGAAGAGATTGAGGCAAAAGTAGAATGGATTATGAAGGTCAAAGGGTAGGCTAGGGAGATTATAAAATTCATCACAAACCGCCTCAATCTCAAGCAATATATCGAGCATACTCCAAATTGGAGTTGCGCAAATTAGATACAATCACATATTTTGACTATTTGATTTTCCACAATTTGAATATGATTTTAGAAGAGATTGAGGAAAAAATATAATGGATTAAGGAGGTTATAAATTTCATCACCAACCATCTCCAATCTCAAGCAATATATTGAGAATACTCCAAATTAGAGTTGCTCAAAGTTGCTAAGACAAGGTGTTCCTCCAACTTCATCAAGTTGCATCACCTTGTTAAAGTTGAAATTGCTGTAACAAGTATGGTGGTGGGTGCAACTTGGGCTGAGTGGAGAAAAGCAGATTCAGAGAAGGGAAGTATGGAGGGTGTTGATTGATGAAGATTGGTGGAATAAGATTGATTTCTTCGAGATGCAGAGATAGAGAAATCTTTCCTAGGAGAGGTCTATGATGGCATGGATACCATCGTTGAGAAAACTGTGGAAACTGTTACACAAGAGGTTCCCACTCTTTTTTTGTGGATTTTGATTTTACTGAGCAAGTGAGGCCCATCATTGTTACGAGGTGGAATGCCTTCAATGCTCCATTGTACACTTGCGCACATGCTCTAGTTCCATAATGATGAAGAATTCACTGCCCAAGTCAATGGGAAGAGGAAGGCCACATAAGGACAAGGAGGTGGCCGATTGAGTGAAGAAATCCTTTCAGAGGTTGTTTCCAACTTCATTACAAATTGATTTAAGGGAGGACTTTGCATGTTTTGCTGCGGGATTAGAGGATTTTGCAGACATATCAACTTTGGATGAGAGGACGACCATGAAACTGTTTAAGTGGTGGACTTATCATGGGGTAAATGGTAATTATTTGCAAAGTCTTGCCACTTGTATCCTATCAAGTGGGTAAATGGTAATTATTTGCAAAGCCTTGCCACTTGTATCCTATCAGGTGGCAAGCTCTTCATCAACATAACATAATTCGAACACTTTTAGTTTCATTCACTCTGTGAAGCGCAACATGTGGGGATTATAAAAGGCTAAGGATCATGTATATGTCTGTTCAAATCTATGCCTTCTGTCTTGTAGGGGTGAAATATTGGGATTTTGCATCATTGAATCACATGTGAGTTAATATAGACTTGGCTTTCCTTCTAAAATGTCATTTATATGTCTCGTTTTTTCTTTTCTTGCAAGATAATGTGTTGTCAACTTAATGTTTTGGTCGACGTTTTCATTTGCCAAGGTTTGCGGTTCTAGCTGTAACCATTTTAAAAAATTCTAGGGGTTTCAACGTTTTGTGCAACTTAGCTACTTGAAATATCTAGGGTAATTTTTTTGTCCTTGTAATAGTTTGTAGCCCTTAGAGGGCTAAATGTCAGCTATGTAGCAGTCT
This sequence comes from Pinus taeda, assembly GCA_000404065.3. Taxonomy (NCBI): domain Eukaryota; kingdom Viridiplantae; phylum Streptophyta; class Pinopsida; order Pinales; family Pinaceae; genus Pinus; species Pinus taeda. Next base: position 525,237 of record APFE030089840.1, read on the forward strand.
AAACTTCTAGTTGCCTTCATTGTCTTGATAATCATGTCTCCTTGTGGTAGGTTGCAACCCTAGAGGGTGGGGGGCGGGGGGGCGACAATCTCTTGCACAGAAAAAACTCTATTTTCTGCCTCAGAAAACCACTGAAACTGTCCTCAGGATACCACCGAACTCTGCCTTAGGATGCCATAGAGGCTTGCCTCAAGATACCATCGAAATTTTGCCTCAGGATACTATCTAAATTCTACCTCAGGAGAGCATTGAAGTTCTCTTAGAACTAAGCCGCAATAATAGAGCTGAACTTTGCCTTAGAAATCTAGCTGGAGATGGAACTGAACTTGTCTAAAAAATTTCGCTGCAGAACAAACTCGAACTTGCCTTAAACTATGTCGAACTTTTTTTTTTGTAAGCTTCGGTAGGACCTTCTCATTTACGAGTTTTTACATGTCCGTTATTCACCCCATTTCTGGGGAGGGTAGCACAAGAATCGAACCCAAGATCTCCGGTTCGGTGAGACTTCATTTCCACGACCATTGCCACTTGAGCTACCCGATGCGGACAAACTATGTTGAACTTACCTGAAGAGAGATGCTGAATCTTTGCTTTAGGGTTGCCATCAATTTTTTTTTTTAGATAGATGAATCCCACGATTTTTAAACTAGAACAAAAGATAAATGAGAAATTTACAAACTAGGGTGGAATCTTTCACCCCCAAAATTAGTTATAGTGGAAATGGGGCTTAAAACTCTTAGAGCCACAACTCAAGAAAACAAATGTATTTGATCCAATTTGATGAATGCCAATTTGATTCCAATTGTGCTATATTTATAGATTCGTTCATGGGCTCCCGAATGTGAAGGGTTGTGAATGCAATGCCCAATTTTGGGTTTTTTTGCACTAGGGGACCCAAAGTTTATGATGATGATGATGATGGTTAACGTCCGCTGAGACCAAATAATGATCTATCAGACCTAAAAAGATAAATTATTTATTTTGATTTAAGATTTTATTCCTATGCTCAAAAAGCTTGGAGAGAAGCCTTCCGAGTTCACTATAATTTTGGCATTGTAAAAGGCTAGGAAGGTCAGTATTGTAACATAGGTTGTGAAATTGAGATCTAATGTGGTTGTACGTCGGGCACTCTAAGAGGAAGTGGTTTTCATCCTCGATGTTCCTATTCTCACATATATGGCAGATCATTTCCATCCATGGCGTTTTAGGAACTGCCCAATGACCTGTTTCACTATGGAGCTCATCAGAATTCGTTCTAATCTTTGCTATATTAATTCTTCTTTGAGCTAGTTAAAATAGAGAGATACTTTTGATCTTCTAGGGTGGGGTAGATGACCTTCTTATAATAACTTAATTTTCTTTTAGCCGCTAAATCTTTCTCACACCACATTTTTTCTTTGAACTTAGAAGTAACAATATCTTTAATGTTATTTATGTTTTTCAATGCATCATTCTCGTTGATCTCCCAATAGTTTAACCAGGCCCTTGTGTCTTTATGCCACCCTCGATGAACCTTAGGTGGTTTTCGCTGGAATTTAAAGCTAGCTTAGGAAGTCTAGTCTATGTTATTGAGTTTGTGCTTGTACAACAGAAACCTAATCATAGATAGGCTCTTAATAACGGAAATACCTGCTTCTATAAGGAGAATAAGATAGGGTCTATTACTTTTAATTTTCAGGTTATAAGTTATAAAACACTTTTGGATTTGCTCAATCTTTCTCCATGATTCTCTAGAGATGCTGCAACCCCAAACCTCACAGCCATATAAGATAACAAGAGTGACTAAAGT
>APFE030089851.1:0-43586 GCA_000404065.3 Pinus taeda
TTGCGAAACAACTTGATGTTTTCTCTTGGCCAAGGAATGATCACGGAATTCCTGTGCTTCTACATGATCCAATAAGTGTTCTTCTCCCCTGTTTATTTTATGTTTTTTTCACCTTTCCACCTTTCTAAATTGCAGGGAAAAAGAATAGCTTAAGATTAGTTTAAATACTCCTTAAGTTCAATTTATGCAATTTTCAATGTTTTCCTTAGAAACAGTTATGAGCTTGTATTCTTAAATGATCTGGTTTACCCTGTTTCTTTCACATATGAGTGCATGTCTTAGGAATTCTTAACTGCTCCGGCATCCCACTCATCCATTTCTCCCCTTTATCAGCATGATGAAATGATTCTCCTTTGCCTTTCATCCCTAATGTTCACTTCGTACTTTCAGCAGTCCGATAGTTGTATCCTGTGTGGCTATCCCGCTCCGTATCCCCTTGTGACCAAGAAAACGCTCGCATGCCTCAATCTGTGACTCCATGCCCAATGGTTCGAAACTTATAACACCTTACCGTGCCTCTTTGCTCGAGAATCCTACCTTCTTTCCAATCACAATCAACACTCCCTTGAAGTCAGAAAGCTAGCCTAAAATCATCAACTAAGGTTGAATCAAAAGGAGAGAGCCCTCTCCAATTGCAGGTGGGCTAGAACCTGCAGTCAGAAGATTGGTTTATGGTTACCTCGGCTGTATCCCTATTAGGAGCCTAGGGACAACCTGAGTGATAACATAATGGCGACTCCACTGGGGACCTCCTCAGACAAATCAATGCAACCAATCTGCAGCCTTACAGAGGAAGAAACCGACTTGTAAAAGCCTCGGTCGACCTGTATCTGCGCACTCCATTGGGGATTCAGGCACTTTGTTCATCTTTAAACCCCACTAGAGGAAGTGCTCCTGTTTTTCAAAGTTTGTCACGCTTAGTTCTGATCTTTGATGGTGGACAGAGATCAGGCACTTCAGAGTCTAATCACCCACCTGGCGACTCCACTTCAAATTCAAACAACGGCTCCACTGAGGAACGAACCAAATGTTACAGCCAAGTGCCCCATGTATTAACAACAAGAGAGAATGACCGAGTCCTGGGAGGAACTTCCTTTAGAGGAAGCTTTAGAGAAATGCAGAGAAAGTTTATCAGAGTTTGAGCTTAATGAATAATTTTTCAGAGCGGTATTGTCAAAAATACCAGGCGGCCGGAACAAACTTTTCCTTGAGTTTGTTGTGGAAAAATATGAGAATGAAATTGAACTCTTGGGAGCTCAAAGTCAGTCTTATGTTTTCCGCAGCCCTCAAGAGTTTTACCAAAATCTTCCTCCTCCAGTTCACAGGGAAATAGTGTTGTCTCCTGAATTACAGTTTGAGTATGATCTGGATTCCAAGGGAAAGACAGAAGGATCATCGGCTAGGGTCATTACCAAAGATGTAGCTGATCCTTCCGACCCAAAGAACCCGGAATCATGCCAAAGCTTCCATGCCCATATTCAGGAGGGAACACTGTGGCCTGAGGACCTGTAGATTCTGTGTGATCTGGGTTCCAAGGGAAAGACAGAAGGATCATCGGCTAGGCTCATTACCGAAGATGTAGCTGATCCTTCCGACCCTGAAGACCCTGAAACATGCCGAAGTCTCCCGTCCTCAACTCAGGAGAAGATGCTGCTACCTGTTGATTCACCAACTCTGCATGATTCTACTGCCAAGACAGAACGGTCGACTGCTAGGCTCACCACCGAGGATGCAGCCGCCCTGTCTATCCAAGAAGAAGCAGAAGAAGTTCTCTCACAGGGTAAGTTCATCGATCCAATCGCAGATTACATGGAACTTCGGCTTAACAAAATTTTGTTATCGGGTTTTCTCAGTGAAGACTGTAAGCTTCAGCAGCAAGTGATGGAAGCCACAAATTTGGTTGTAAAAGCATATGCCCGGATGATGCTTTTGCATTTAGAAACGATCAGTCAGCAAGTTTATCTCGTTTCATAGTTGCGTAAATGGCTCCACTGGTTGTTTGATTTTACCTAATGGCAAGGTAACTGTTGGTTATGGTAGGTAGGTAGAAGAAATAAAGCGGCCGGAGGAAACAAATTTTGCAGAAGACAGCAAGAAACTAAAATCCAAGGCGTTTTGGCCTGCTGTTCTTGACTCCTCACAAGGAGAAGCCATCCCCGAGTGGAGCCATTGTTAGCTTCCTACTGCAGCAGGTATTCATTTTTCATGATTGGCATTTCACAGGCCAAATATGTCGTACTTTGCTTGCTGCAATGCTCCATATTTGCTCAAACAGTCTCCAAATGAAGAAGGCTACTTCAAAGTTCATCTAATTGCCTTCAAATTTTGTAAAGTTCTCCCGGTGTCGCTATTTTTAGTTAAAGGGAGGTCCAAACAGTTTAACCTTGGTCTCCCTAGGTTTAAATTTCCTATTTTAGAATATAGAGATTGTAAATCTGTCCAAACAATTTAATCTTGGTAGATTCTTAGATAGGTAGAGAAACAGACGAGCTCAACAGCTTAATCTGAGCTCTGGTAGAAATAAGGGTAGAAAGTAGATAGGAAAGCATCAAAAGAAAAAGAATGACGGGTCTGCAAGTCTAAGTGCACCCCCAAGCAAAAGAAGAAAAAATGCTAGGCAAGTAGGCTAGGTAGGTAGATCTGAGGTTGTTGAATTGCTGACCAGTTCCAGGTTTTCAGGTATAATATCATGCAGAACATAATCAGCAAATATTTGTAAGCAAAAGGCTCAAAAGAGGTATAACTGACTCCCCTTCTCTGTTTTCCCCAATCATTAACTAACTTCCCCAAAAGAGGTCAAGATCTGCTTGACACCTCTTAAGTTCATCATCTCCATAACACTGGCTTGAGTAAAGATCTGCTTTACTCAAAGTTGTTCCATATTTTCTCCCAAAGTATGGTCCTACCCCCTCGTAACAGCCTAAGCTCTCTCGAACTTAGCGCTTTCTTACCATCTCCATATTAACCACTAACATTATTGTTTAGCTCCCTATTCTTCCCATCCCCTTATTAATACTAAGTAAAATTCCCCTATGTAATATCCCTCCCCCTGGTTGAAAAATAACCATAAGTACTCCCGGGAATTGCTCAGTTTATCTGAAACTTAGCAAGAATCCCTGACCTCCAAAGCCACCTTCCAGATACGATGGACTCCTTCCAAAGTATAAAATCACTCTGAGGTAATCAGACCCCTTCCGAAACCTCAAAGTACCTTTCACACCCACTTACCTACTCTTTCCTCCTCAAAGCCGTTTTCGCATCGCACTTTCGCACTCTCATCTTCATGCAAAACATCGCCCATCCGTCCCCCGCCGATGCGATATTGCGATATCGGTGATCGGCGATTACAAACGTCGAGTGTCCAACCCATTCACCTCTCCATCTCCGCCGATGCGATATTGCGATATCGCCTATCGGCAGTCGCAAGCGCCAAGTCTCCAAACCATTTCCCCCCTCCTTCTCCGCGATATCGCGATATCGCATCGGAGTCTCTTCACCACAGTACCTCCAGTATCCCACCACGTCGCTCTGTACCAGGGAACCACAGCTGACGTCATCCGCCGTACAGCCGACGCCATGCTTACGTCAGCAGCTAGAAAGCCGAAAAAGCTTCGCGCAGGAATAAAAATCGCACTTCGGAGCTCCAGATCAAGAAACGGAGGCAGTTTCCGATGCGCGAATAGGCCATTTCGAGGAATCTTCAGGGAATCTTCTGATTGCCGAGCCCATTGCGCGCCGAAAAAGCCCGAAAATCTCCCGATCGTGCCAAAGGATCCGATTTAAAGATAACAGCAGATCATTCACAGAGTTTAAAGTGTATCAGATCAAATCAGCAGGCATCAAGTGTGTCAAAGAGTATCAGTCGACGGTGGAAGCCATCAATGAAGCGGAAAAGTGTATCAGCGAATATTTTGAGCAGCGGCCCGAAGCAAGAGAAAATTGAATATCTTCTAGCAGATTCATCGAAGGAGAGCGAAACCACTTGAAGCTCTCAAATCATAATTATTGCACATTCAATTCACACCAAAGCCGAACTACAGCCCCAAAGCACAATCATTCAGCAGCACCGCATCTGGTCCCCAAGGGCCACCTCATCACTTGTCCCGATCCAGCTGCCCCCAGCGTAGCCAGAAAAGATTTACTTGCATTTAATTCCAGCAGCATTTAGATTTTGAAGAGTTCTAAGTAGACCTGTCAAGGTCATTTGTAATGATGTCTTTCCGATATTTTGTTTATAAATACAACCCCAGGCTTTGTTGTGAGGGGTTGGTTGGTTGGTAGTAGTTGTTGGTCAGTCTTCTTTCCAGCATTTTCTCTGAGCAGAGACTCGCACTGTAACTGTCATAAATTTCCATAATCAAAGATTGCTGAAAGCATGGATTGCGAAACAACCTGGTGTTTTCTCTGGGCCAAGGAATGATAACGGAATTCCTATGCTTCTACATGATCCAATAAGTGTTTTTCTCCCCTGTTTTGTTTTATGTTTTATCACCTTTCCACTCTCTAAATCGCAGGAAAAAAGAATACCTTAAGATTTGTTTCAATACACCTTAAGTTCAATTTCTGCTTTTTTTCAATGTTTTCTTTAGAAACGGTTATGAGCTTGTATTCTTAAATGATCTGGTTTATGCCGTTTCTTTCACATATGACTGCATGTCTTAGGAATTCTTAACTGCTCCAGGATCCCACTCATCCACTTCTCCTCTTTGTCAGCATGATGAAATGATTATCCTTTGCCTTTCATCCCTGATGTTCATTCCATACTTTCAGTAGACCCAGTATTGTATCCTGTGTGGCTATCCCGCTCCGTATCCCCTTGTGACCAAGAAAACGCTCGCATGCCTCAATCCGTGACTCCATGCCCAATGGTTCAAGACTTATAACAGCTTACTGTGCCTCTTCGCTCGAGAATCCTACCTTCTTCCTAATCACAGTCAACACTCCCTTGAAGTCAGAAAGCTATCCTAAAATCATCAACTAAGGTTGAATCAAAAGGAGAGAGCCCTCTCCGATTGCAGGTGGGCTAGAACCTGCAATCAAAAGATTGGTTTGTGGTTACCTCGGCCGTATCCCTACTAGGAGCATAGGGACAACCTGAGTGATAACATAATGGCGACTCCGTTGGGGACCTCCTCAGATAAATCAATGCAACCAATCTGCAGCTTTACAGTGGAAGACACCGACTTGTAAAAGCCTCGGCCGACCTGTATCATCGCACTCCATTGGGGGTTCAAGCGCTTTGTTCTTCTTTAAACCCCACTGGAGGATGTGCTCCTTTTTTTCAAAGCTTGTCACGCTTAATTCTGATCTTTGATGGTGGAAAGAGATCAGGCACTTCAGAATCTAGATATCCACCTGGCGACTCCACTTCAATTTCAATCAAAGGCTCCACTGAGGAACGAACCAAATGTTACAGCCAAGTGCCCCATGTATTAACAAAAAGAGAGAATGACCGAATCTTGGGAGGAACTTCCTTTAGAAGAAGCTTTAGAAAAATGCAGAGAAAGTTTATCAGAGTTTGAGCTTAATGAAGAATTTTTTAGAGCGGTATTGTCAAAAATACCAGGCGGACGGAATAAACTTTTCCTTGAGTTTGTTGTGGAAAAATATGAGAATGAAGTTTAACTCTTGGGAGCTCAAAGTCAGTCTTATGTTTTCCATAGCCCTCAAGAGTTTTACCAAAATCTTCCTCCTCCAGTTCACAGGGAAATAGTGTTGTCTCCTGAATTACAGTTTGAGTATGATCTGGGTTCCAAGGGAAAGACAAAAGGATCATCGGCTAGGGTCATTACCAAAGATGTAGCTGATCCTTCCGACCCAAAGAACTCGGAATCATGCCAAATCTTCCATGCCCATATTCAGGAGGGAACACTGTGGCCTGAGGACCTGCAGATTCTGTGTGATCTGGGTTCCAAGGGAAAGACAGAAGGATCATTGGCTAGGCTCATTACCGAAGATGTAGCTGATCCTTCTGACCCTAAAGAGCCTGAAACACGCCGAAGTCTCCCGTCCTCAACTCAGGAGAAGATGCTGCTACCTGTTGATTCACCAACTCTGCATGATTCTACTGCCAAGACAGAACGGTCGACTGCTAGGCTCACCACCGAGGATGCAGCCGCCCTGTCTATCCAAGAAGAAGCAGAAGAAGTTCTCTCACAGGGTAAGTTCATCGATCCAATCGCAGATTACATGGAACGTCGGCTTAACAAAATTTTGTTATCGGGTTTTCTCAGTGAAGACTGTAAGCTTCAGCAGCAAGTGATGGAAGCCACAATTTTGGTTGTAAAAGCATATGCCCGGATGATGCTTTTGCATTCAGAAACAATCAGTCAACAAGTTTATCTCGTTTCACAGTTGCGTAAATGGCTGCACTGGTTGTTTGATTTTACCTAACGGCAAGGTAACTGCTGGTTATGGTAGGTAGGTAGAAGAAATAAAGTGGCCAGAGGAAACAAATTTTGCAGAAGACAGCAAGAAACTAAAATCCAAGGCGTTCTGGCCTGCTGTTCTTGACTCCTCACAAGGAGAAGCCATCCCCGAGTGGAGCCAGTGTTAGCTTCCTGCTGCAGCAGGTATTCATTTTTCATGATTGGCATTTCACAGGCCAAATATGTCGTACTTTGCTTGCTGCAATGCTCCATATTTGCTCAAACAGTCTCCAAATGAAGAAGGCTACTTCAAAGTTCATCTAATTGCCTTCAAATTTTGTAAAGTTCTCCCGGTTTCACTATTTTTAGTTAAAGGGAGGTCCAAAGCCGAATTACAGCCCCAAAGAACAATCATTCAGCAGCACCGCATCTGGTCCCCAAGGGCCACCTCGTCACCTGTCCCGATCCAGCTGCCCCCAGCACAGCCAGAAAAGATTTACTTGCATTTAATTCCAGCAGCATTTAGATTTTGAAGAGTTCTAAGCAGACCTGTCAAGGTCATTTGTAATGATGTCTTTCCGATATTTTGTTTATAAATACAACCCCAGGCTCTGTTGTGAGGGGTTGGTTGGTTGGTAGTAGTTGTTGGCCAGTCTTCTTTCTAGCATTTTCTCTGAGCAGAGACTCACACTGTAATTGTCATAAATTTCCATAATCAAAGATTGCTGAAAGCATGGATTGCAAAACAACCTGGTGTTTTCTCTGGGCCAAGGAATGATCACAGAATTCCTGTGCTTCTACATGATCCAATAAGTGTTTTTCTCCCCTGTTTTGTTTTATGTTTTATCACCTTTCCACTCTCTAAATCGCAGGAAAAAAGAATAGCTTAAGATTTGTTTCAATACACCTTAAGTTCAATTTCTGCTTTTTTTCAATGTTTTCTTCAGAAACGGTTATGAGCTTGTATTCTTAAATGATCTGGTTTACGCTGTTTCTTTCACATATGAGTGCATGTCTTAGGAATTCTTAACTTCTCCGGGATCCCACTCATCCACTTCTTCTCTCTGTCAGGATGATGAAATGATTCTCCATTGCCTTTCATCCCTGATGTTCATTCCATACTTTCAGCAGACCCAGTATTGTATCTTGTGTGGCTATCCCGCTTCGTATCCCCTTGTGACCAAGAAACTGCTCACATGCCTCAATCTGTGACTCCATGCCCAATGGTTCGAGACTTATAACAGCTTATTGTGCCTCTTCGCTCGAGAATCCTACCTTCTTCCCAATCACAGTCAACACTCCCTTGAAGTCAGAAAGCTAGCCTAAAATCATCAACTAAGGTTGAATCAAAAGGAGAGAGCCCTCTCCGATTTCAGGTGGGCTAGAACCTGCAATCAGAAGATTGGTTTGTGGTTACCTCGGCCGTATCCCTACTAGGAGCATAGGGACAACCTGAGTGATAACAGTAGGGAACAACTTACTCAACCTCAGATATTCCTCAGATAGATCCAGGTCCCGACAACAGAACCATTTGTTGGCTTGATGGGGCCTGACCTAGGTTTAGTGTTATTGGTTCCAACCAACAAAACCCTAACTGATGGCCCTTTCAGCAATAACTTGTGTAGCACATGCTGTAGTCTCACCTAGTGTAGTATTGGGGGATGTCAGAACTCGATTTCTGCATCCAGAGGTCCGTGTGATAGGTTTCTGTAGTCCTAAGGCATAGGTCTACTTTCACGAACCCTTAACCCTTTCGAATAGACAATTATTGTAAATTCACTTAAACAACTTCCAGATCTTCACGAAGGTTCTTAATCATTCATAACATGCATAATTATTACTGATATACTACTTTTAAGCACCAGATAAGTGTTAATTCATATAAAGTTTAACACAGAGAAAAATCATAAATACTTGTAGAAATAAGAAATAATACACATATGCATCAGAATTGGCACTAAAAGTGCCTTTATTAAATATAATTGTTCTAGTACAGACTTCTTTTCCCTGTGCACTCAGCTGCAGGGGCCCATGCACTCAGCCTGCAGACTTACCAAGGTCTTTGCATGTTAAACTGCAAGAGTCTTCCCCTTTCACCTAAGTATAGGAAACAAACCTTTCCTACCTTAGCTTACTTTCCCTTACCAAAATTCTTCTTCAATCTTAGTTACCTCTTTAACTGGCTATGACTCATCTATATATAGCATTTTTCTTACAATACCATGGTCCATGGACCATGGGTGGGTCTCAAAACCTCATATCACCTACCCACCTAAGGAACTAAATCCCCTTTGACTCATACTATCTTTGCACTCAACTTCCACATTTCACGGAGAATTTATATTTTATACAAAAGTTAACCCAAAATTTGACCCCAGGGACCCCATCCCAATAGGACATTGTCATGTTCATTAAACTTGAAGCCAAACCAACTCTAATAGAAAACTTTTCAACAACCCTAGAAGTGGAGAAGAGTTACTCTCTATAGGCGCCCTCAAGTATGACTCGCAAGAGGAGGAAAAACCATCCACTAAGAAAAATCAAGCCTCAAGTAGTAAGCTCATCGACAAAGACAAAGATTCCTTTGATTTCGAAGGATTAGCCAAATCTTTAAATAAATTGACTAATGAAGTTTCCAAATTGGAAAGGAATATTAGTGACACCTCCTCAGGAGGGAAACCCACCAAACCTTTTTTCGAAAGACCAACAATCCACCCACTAAGACACCTTAGGGATCTAGTATGAACTTCAATGTGGAAGAGCTGGAAAAGGACAATTTGTTCACTTTCAATTAGGCCTCTCATTTCAAAAAGACCTACCCCTATAGGCTCCATAACATGACCGTCTTAGTATCCTAACTCCCGAAGATCAGGCCACAGGAGAAGGTGAGGATGAAACTAATGAACCTGAAGAGGAAACCTTGGCCCCCAATGATGATCCTCCATCCATTGTGATAGCCTTTGAAATCATCTGTGGAGGAGAGGTTCTGACTGCTCAAGAGGCCATTGTGGGGGACACCCCTCCCCTGAAGCCTCCCAAAAGTTACAGCCTCAGTAGTAAGGGACCTGTGTCAGAATCCACACTAGAAGCTAAGAAAAGGGCTTTGTTAAGAAGGATTCTTACACCCACTAACACTAGCCATCCATCCACCCCTTCCCCTAAGGGGGCGCCTAGCCAAAGCCCTAAGGAATCCCCGATAGGTGGAAAAGGAGTCATATTCGTACCCAAAAGTTCGACCATAGGGGTTGTAACTAAAACCACCTTGTCCTTGCAATCCTCTTTGGAATACACTTCATCCATAGACATGGAAAATAATATCATCGAGGACATGAAGAAGACGCAGGCCAACATCTCATTGTATGAACTGGCCAAGTTGACCAGCCAACACAAGTTTATCGTCAAAACCTTTGCTGCCTATCCCGCTGCCTCAAAACCTTTTTCATTAGCTAGGGCTAACTCCTCAGGCCGAACCTAGGCCATGATTGACCTTCAAGCCATTGTAAATGCCACCAATGCAAACGCGAGAGGTTCAATCCCCCCTTTCCTTCTAACCTTCAAAATATTCAACTTCAATGTGCACAACTTCCTCGTCAACTCTGATGCACAAACCAACATCATGCCCTGGTCGGTTTTAAAGAAGATTAATATCCTGTCTAAAAAATTGGATACTAAGATCATTCAACTGGATAGGTCCCAAGTCCTAACCATAGGTGAATTGAATAACGTTGTAATTAGGCTATCCTCCGATTCTTAGATGCATCAATGCATCGATATAATTGTAGTTGAAATCCCAGAAGCCTACAGGTTACTCCTTTTACTCCTTATTAGGGACTGGTCCTGCAAGCTTCAAGGCTACTTTGCGACAAACTGGTCCCACTTATGGTTACCCTGTAAAGGAAGGAATAATCAAATTAGAGTCAACAATGAACCTTGCGTGAAACACAATGTTACCGATCTTGAAGGCTCTAATGAGCCAATCATCTTCGCCCAAGAAGAGCTAAGGGTGTTCTTTCTTGTGACATTATTGGGTTGCTATTAGTCCAAAACATTGACCATTCTCCCTGGTACCAAGCTGGAACTCCCGTCACATTACCTGACCAATAAAAATGAAATCTTCAATCTAAATTTTCACACTCCAGATTCACCCGTTCTCAATGATGGAATCTGGACGTTATATTATGTTGGGTCCAACGCTCATGACAGAGATGGAGCGGGTTGTGTCCTGGTGGATCCCAAAAGGAACAGATTTTTGATTTCTTGCAGGTTAGAGTTCCAATGCACCAACAACATCGTGGATTACAAGGAATTGATCCTTGGCCTCAAGAAAGGCATATATCTAATGGCGGAGTTTGTGAAGGTAATCGGGGACCTTGAAATTATTAGAAGACAAGTATGCAACACAATTCATTATGTGTCACTACACCCAAAGAATTACCAACAAGAGGTATGGTGTTTGATAGTCTCTTTTAAAGCTTTTAACATTATTTCTATTCCTAGATTCAATAATGCCACTGCAGATATTCTGGCCAATACATTAGTTAGATTTACACCCCTTAGGGATGGTTTTTCAATTGAAATTGTTTATAAACTTTCCGTCCCCGATAATATAACTAAGTTACACGTTTTCAATGATGACCAACAAATACTGGAGTTCATGATGAATGCGAAAGTGTTTAAGGACACAACCATCGAGGAGGAAGAACATGAAAGGTCCCTCCATGAAGAGGCATAATCACGCAAGGGGAATTATATACCTAAAGGAGTGGTCACGTTAGAAAAATTATTTTATTTATAGAATCGCTTCTGGGTCCCGTTGAACGGGCCCACAGAACACCAAGAACCAAAGTTCCACCCTCTCGCATGAGAAAATCAATCTTGGAACCAATTACGATCCCAAATTCGTCAACATAGGACTAGGATGATCCCCCAAAGAAAGACAAGCCCTCATTATCTTGTTTAAGAGGTACCATGGAATTTTTTATTAGCCGTATGATGACCTAAAAACCTATGATATGCAGATCATCCTACATGTTATTCCTACCAAAGAAGGGGCCAAGCCATTTCAACAAAAGTTGAGGAAAGTGCATCTTGCATTAGAACCCCTTTACTAGAAGTAACTAAAGATATGTTGGATGCTTGCATTATCTTCAAGGTTAAACACTCTACGTGGGTATCCAATCTGGTCCCAGTACATAAACAATATGGAGAGATCCGTTTATGCGTCGATTTCTGGAACCTCAATCGAGCATCAAACAAAGAAAACCACCTGATCCCCTCTATGGAACAGATTCTCCAAACAGTCTTGGGATCAAAAATATTCTCCTTGCTTGACGACTTCTTTGGCTACAATAAAGTCTTAGTAGTTGAACTAGACTAGATTAAAATGACCTTCTGAACGAAGTGGGGAACATTCACATTTTGTCGCATGCCATTCGGGCTTATCAATGTCGGGAAACATACCAAAGAGCAGTGGACATCACTTTCAAGGGTTTAATGGGCTAGAGGGTGGTGGTATACCTTGATGATGTCACTGTATTTTCAAAGAGGAGGTCTTATCACCTTCACCATTTGAAGCAGATTTTCGAATGGTGCTGAAAATATGGAATTTCGCTCAACCCTAAAAAAAGCATATTCACGATTTCCGAGGGAAATATCCTCAAGTGTATCATCATCAAATATGGAATCAATGTCGATCCTGATCATCTAAAACATATAGTACATATCCCTCCACCAGGCAGCAAAATAGGTATGCAATCTTTCCTTGGAAAATCAATTTTCTCCTCAAATTTATTTCAGGTTTTGCTTAAATTGTTAAGCCTTTGTAGAATATGATAACGAAAGTTTTGGTTTTCAAATGGAGTTAAGAAGAAAATGAGTATTTTGATCACTTCAAGAGATAAATCGTTGAGGCCCCTTCCCTTTTCAACCCAGAATTCAGTAGGGACTTCATCTTATATAATTTTACCTCAGATTCATCCTTAGCTGTAGTCCTCACACAAAAGGATAACAACAATGTTGAACGTCCTATATATTTCATGAATACAAGACTGTTAGGCTTCGAACTCAATTACCCCGACATAGATAAGCAGGCATACATGGTCTACAAACAATTGACACATTTCAGACCATACATTCTAAAAAACCACGTCACAGTAATGGTCCCGCACCTGACCATCAGATCACTCTTCATCTAACAAGAGCTAGGTGACAGGAGAGCCAATTGGATGAATTCTCTTTAGGAATATGATTTGGAGTTAAAACCCTCACATACGGTAAAATGGCATGAGCTTTGTAAACTAACTGTTGAGGCTATAGATCAACAATGTTCGGAGGTAGAAGGATGGGAGCATGAGATGGAAATGTACCAGAATGAACTACTCGGCTCGCAAGATCCCTCCTCATGATGCTCTGACATGAAACAATACCTAGTGCAGGGGACCCTCTTGCATACTTTGTCCACAAGGTAGAAGAGAGAAACAAGACTCAAGGCTGCTTCATATCAAATGGTCTAGCGAAACTTATTCAGAAAGCACCGCCTCAGCATGCTACTAATATGTTTGGACTATGACGAGGCTCAATGAGTGTTGAAAAATTTGTGTGATGGACCCACGGGAGGCCACTATTTGAGTGACACCACAACCCACAATATTGTTCTGACAAGTTTCTCTTGGCACACACTCTTCAAGGATGCACATGCTTACACTTGAAAATTTCCCATTTGTTAAAAGCATGCAGGAAGATAGGCTCGGTCATCTACCTCACTCCAACCCATAATGGTAGAAGAGCCTTTCCAAGAATGGGGGTTTGAGTTCATTGGAAAGATCGTGCTAAACTCATCAAAGCACCATAATTATATAATCACAACCAATGAATATTTCACCAAGTTGGTGGAGGCAATCCTGTTACATAAAATTAATGACGAATGGGTAATATCTTTCATCACTCAATAGATCATGGCCAGGTTTGGTGTCCCAACCTCACTTGTGTTTGATAATGCTACATATTTTTTGTCCTTAAAGTTGTATGATTTTTATTTGGAGAACAATATTATTTTAAAACACTCAACCAACTATTACCCACAAGGGAATGGCATAGAAAAATCTACCAATAAAAACCTCATCTGCATCCTCAAAAAAACCTTTCTTTCCCACCAACAAAACTAGCACAATGCACTCAACAAGGTCTTGTGGGCTAATTGGGTCACACCCAAACCATCCCTCAGTACATCCCCCTACTTCCTGGTTTATGGGAAAGAAGCCATCCTGCCTCCTAATATTTATCTCCCTGCCCTTATACTATCGCAACAATCACAAGGCTCCCCTTGCCCTACCATTCAAAGCCAGATTGACACACTCCTTAGATTGGAAGAGGAGAGACTAAAGACAAGGGAGAAATTTTCTATTCTCCAATATTGGATTAAGAGGTAGTTTGACAAGAATTCCGCTGGAACCTATGAATTCGGTGTGGGAGATCATCAAGTTATTAAGTGGGATCGGGCCCATGAGGACAAGGGAAAACACACCAAGTTCCAAGCATTGTGGATTGGTCCTTTCCAAGTCAAGGAGAAAATTGGCCAACATACCTATAAGTTGTAAACCCTAGGAGGGTACGTTGAACCCCTTCCTATGAATGACCAAGACCTCAAATTCTACTTGACCTCTAGGTTGTTAGGCCCACCATGTATTATAGTTCCCCCTTGTATTTCCTTTCACACTAGTTTGTCTTTTCGGTTCAATTTGAGTTTCGTTTGATTTGAAATAAAAGTTTGGGATGCCAGGTTGAGGCCGCAGTGGCCATGTGCTTTGACTCCCATAGGTACTCTATGGAACCTGCTTTTGACTAAACCTTAAGTGGTGACCAAAATAGAGTATTGAAAATTGATAGTAGTGGGGAAATTGATGGCACACATGGTCCTTTTTTCTTGCATCGGCCTATCCCAACTGCTTACTTGGCATGGATTTTTCATTTTTCTAGCTCACCCATTGGGTATTGAATGATGGGAATCTAAATAAAACTCTTTGGGCACACACACATTTTGGGAAAATAATAAGGTCTCTGAAAAACTAGAAACAAACTCTTTGCAAGCCAAATAAGTCGGGATCCCTCGTCTGCCCAGGATTACATAGAAACCTGAAATAAGTGCAAATAAGCATATATGGATAAGTTCCAAAGAGAACATCCATTAGCTAATAAGGGCTAAAATATTGATAAAGGCTTCCTACACAAAGAGGTGAAGCAACGACTTCGCTGTGGTACTATCTAGGCTCGCTGGGAGTGGAGCAACATTTGCAATTTCTAGGTAGTGACTCCGATGGGGTACTATTCAAGCTCATTGGAAGCAGAGAAACACCAGAGTACTATGACTATTATACTGAAAATCCTTAAATCTCATATCATTACTTCAACATCGTTTTCCTTCTCGAACCAACAAGAATTGATGCCTTATTCCATGTGTTAAAGGCCAAGTTTTTGCAAATTATGGGTAGCCGACCAATGTAAAGAAGAGACCCAGGTACCATCAGTGGGACCCAAAATTATATTGAAAAAATAGTCATTGAGGTCCTCCTTAAGCTAGGACATAAGGCATCTCAATATCCTGGAGTTCTCCTAGTGAATCACCAATTTGAGTAGCTACTACAACAACCCCTCCAAAAATTCAAGCTCTTCAAACTTTAGGAGCCCCTTTTACCTTTTCAAGAGTTTCCCTCATCCTTAGAGTATCTTTAAGAGCTTGAGAGGCCAGAAGAGTCTCTTAAGAACCCAACACATTTTCTAAGTCAAGCTAATTTTCTAATCTATTCCAAGCCATCCAGTTGCAGTTGCATGATGCGACCTTTCCTTCCCCTGCGACTAATGTAAACCATGCGACCTAGCTAGCCCAAGTCACATAGGTCGCATAAGTCAGAACGATAAAATCATGACCCTCACGATTGATGCGACCACGCGACCAAGAGGTCGCTGAGTCGTAAGGTTCCAAGCATCTAAACATGCAACTTTCACGACCCTTGCAACCTAACGACTTATGGGTTGCAAAGCTTAATCGCCCTAGTCATGCGACCCTTGTGACCTAGCGACCTTGTAGTCACATAGGTCATAAGGCCACACTCTTTCCTGATATGAGACTTGCGGCCTATGTGACCCCTCGCACGTGTGATTGAAACTATTTATAGCTCATTCCCAAGCTCATTTGGTAACGGTTCTTGGGTCGCACAACAAACGAGGGAGCTTCGTGACTAGGGAACAAGCATGTTTCTCTTCAAGTAGGCAACCTTTCTTCTTCCCAGTAATTATTATTTCCATCTAGGTGTCACCCTCTTCCACCTCGACCCTGCAAATTCCAACCCTAGGGGTTTTTATCTACATTCCGACCTAGTTTGCACCATGAATCTCAAATCAATGTTTTTCGGCCTCATGAGCCCCCACATCCATTCCTCACCCTTATCCACCCCTTTTTTCCCATGTGTCTAACCATTTGGCCTTGAGGAGTTCCAGATACATCTCTTACGTCTCAGTCTTCCTTTCAACTTTCCAATGCACATGTCGCACGGCCAAAAGGTGTGATAGCCTAAATCTCGCGACTTGTGCGACCTCACGACTTGAGAAAATTTGTAACTAGAATGACCTTGTGACTGGCATGACCCCCATGAATTGTGAGTTTTATTAGCTTTCCATTGTGACCTACCTAAAAAAAACTCCTCATAACCTTTGAAACTGATTTTGTTTCTTAAGCACTCTTTTATTTTCATGTCGTCACTCTCATCGTGGGATTGTTTGTTCGACATGCCAGGTGACATGGACCTCAACTACATCTCCATATCCTCTTTCAAAGATGAGATGGAACCCTCCACTACAAAGACTACTCGTAAAAGCTCGGGGAGAAGTTCACTGGAAACCTATCAGTATGTAGAACCACCTATCTATGGAGACATGACTTGCAATATCTATAAGAACACAAGGCTCTCCTAGTACAACATTTATGAAGAGTTCACCAAGCCAAACATAAAAAAAAAACCTAGGAAGACTTCTCAGTGTACCTAAACGTCAAGAGGTCCAATCTCCATAAGATATCATCAACCCTACCATTTTTCTGTGTGTTGAAACCATCAATTAGATCCCGCAAAGCACAAATACAGATTCATGGAAAATGAGGGACCATATTGGCACAACCTTAGTAATGATCTCTTCTACAGACATTGCCAATTAATACATGCTCCATGAGAAGAAGGAAACCTTCAACACCTAGTGGCTCTCCAACTTCATGACACCTACTAAAGACATCCCGAGGGAATGGTGACAAAACCTGTCTAAATTCCGGGTTAGGGTAGATTACGTGTACAAGAAAAATGATCTGAGAAAGGTTTATAAAATGATCACCGCCATGATGTGTCACTTATATGGAAAAACATATTGTGATGTATTCCACGGAACATGGGTCCCTCTCATGTACGTTGTTGCCACCCTTGGAATAATATTCAACTGCGCAAGCATTCTTGTGTTGGCCCTGAGGATGAACATCATTGCAACAAAGCATCCAGAGCCAGAGCAGCCACCAAAATTCTACATGGCTTCAATCCTCCTAGATGTTGTGTGTGCAAGATGCAAGTTTAAAAACTAGAGCTATAACTAGGATACGTCTATAGCCATCCCCATGCACCACCACTACAAGATGTTCTAGGACACCATCTATAAGGGTATGGTCGATGTCCTTTCCGAGTCTTTTATCGCCCCACTATACCAACGACTATTCAGATAGGAGCCACCGTGCATGTCGAAGAGGGCCATGGAAACCATTGTCAAGGTGGCACATTGGTTCCCCATCAAGGAAGGCATGTTCATTAGAGTTTTTGGTTCCCATAAGGCCCCACATGATTTTCCCAGGTTCGTCACAGATAAAGTACTCCTCTGAGAAGTATGCTACCAGATGATGCAAGGTTTCTCAAAGGTACTAAGCAAAGGCAAGAAGAAACCATGGTCGGATTTGATCCAAATGGATCCTAGAAAACCCTCTAAGTCTTCTAAAGATCAAAACTATAGCAAAAGAAGAACTCTTAGAAATAGTGGATAACACTATCGGGAGTGAAAAACACGAAGAAATGACAAAAAAAAGAGCTATTAGAGGTGTGGATAGTGATGCACGAGAGCCGTCGGATCTGGCCGATCAATGGTCGATATCCGATCGGCATATCACAATTGGCGAATGTAGGCAGAGGCTATCGGAGGCTACCACAGACTTATTGCAACAACGATCTGTGTGATCAATGAGGACCATCAATCAAGCGCAATTCGACGGCCCAAGTTGAATCGCAATATCGCATCGGAAAATCACAAGGGAGTGCTTAGGAATGGCCTAAGGCTTATGTGATATGCGATTGCAACTAATCACATCGCAATATCGTATTGAAGCATTACAGAGGAGCAGGGCTATATATATATATATATATATATATATATATATATATATATATATATTATATATATATATATATGCGATGCGATGGCCAGACCTGACAAAATTATGAACCAAATTTAATATATATTGAGTTCCATAAAACAACATTTTTTTATATATTTTTGCATTTTCGTTAAATAAACAAAAAGCAAAGGGAATGTGTCGATGTGATGAAACCGGACCTGAAAGGGTTTGTAAATGCTACTACATAATTATTTCAAGTCCGCCATAAAGCCATTTTGCAATATTTTCATTGTTTTAATGTATTTTCCAAATATAAAGGGAAACCACAAAATGAGCGGGATTTCGGGTGGGTCGTAGGCAGTAAGTGGTTTTGGCTAGGCTCAGCCCGAGCCCATACACTGGCTGCCACCTGAAATGGATCTCAATCATTGGATCAAGACCACTCAGATCAACGGTGGATATGCGATGGCGATATTCAGGTCGACCCGATAGAAGTATAGAGTGGATTTAAGGATATTTGAAGTCTGATAAATGACAATTTGGCAAATTTTCCTGTGTTTTTAGTGTGTTTCACTGTGTAAACAGAGAATGTTATTTTTGGGGATTTCAAAGGCCCGATGGTCCCTTCCATTGCAGAACAGGTGGCCCCCTTCCCTGAAGATGTTATGCCATGATTTCTAACACTTAGAGGGGGATTTGAATGGACAGAGGCCGGGAAGCCAGAGAGTCCAGGAGAGGAAATGAACAGACAATGCTGAATTGGCTTAAAAGACATATAATGACAAAGGCAGAGACAGGAAATACTGAGGCAGAGCAAAAACAGAGATAGAGAGTGAGAGAATGAGTCTGTGTACTCTGAAGGGCTTGAGGGATTCAAGCAAAACTCTTGTTGTTTTGTATCTGTGTATTGAGACTCAATTGAAATCATTTTTTTTGTAAAACTCTGCCCTTGAAGACATAATAGAGAGGTCACAATAGAAGGCTGGACTAGGAGACGTAGCCTAAGAGTTTTGGGTGAACTCCATATTAAACTTGCTATGTTTATGTGTGTTTGCCTATTATGTTTCTTTAACTTCTTCATTGTCTATGTTATTCGCAATCTTATCGATCCATTGCACTAAGTAATATTTACCCCTCGTCATTGGAGCATATGTAGTTGAGAACTTCATGCAAGTAAAGGCAGATGTCAAAGCCTTGAAGGGTAGTCACATTGTAATCATGAACTATTGTACATATGACCCTGAGAAATTTGTGGTTTCTCACTGCAACATAACAAATTTTAACTAGTCATATTCACACATCAACAGGATCATGAAGAAGGGGTCAAGAATTGGTATAATTCCACTAGGGAACTCGCCCCCACTGAGAAACATGGAAGAGACAAGGATCTCCTTGAACAATCCCAGGATAATGTTAGTTTGCAAGAGAGGTCCTCAACCTTGAAGAAGAAATAATAGGAGAAATAGAAGGCCGCCGAGAAACCCAAGAAGCAAAAGGAGAAAGAGGACGAAGATTTCCCAAGTGACCCAGAAAAGGGGGATGATAATGAAATGCAGGAAAAAAGGAACGTTGCCCTTGCAAAGAAGAAACAAGAGCTCAAGAGAAAAAGGGAGGAGGAGCTCAAGGAATCACAAGAGTCAAGTGACCAGGGCCATCTTGAAAAGAAGAGGCAACAAGAAGAGGAAGAAAGGAAGAAACAACTAGAAGAAAAGTAGTAGGAAGAAAAAAGGGCCAAGGAAGAGGTAGAAAATAAAATACAACAAGAATAGCAGATAGCCAGGGAAGAGGAAGAGAAGAAGAAATGAGAACAAGAGAGAAAGGAGCAAGAAGAAAAACTTAAGTAGGACGAAGAGCTCAAGAAGGAACATGCACTAGTAGAACAAGGGAGGAGGTAGTTGGAGGAAGAACAAAGGAGGAATAACAAAGGAGGAGTAAAGAAGAGGAAAGAAGAAAGATTGAATGGGGAGAAACTAGTAAGACATCTGATCTGGACACGAAACAAGGTGAACTAGCCCCATTAGATGTCCCTCCTTCTACTCCCCTCACTGGAGGACACCTTCCCTTACAAGAGCTAGATTTCCCAGAGGAGAAAGAAGAGGAAGTCCTAGACCTCACTAAGCACACCTTCGACCAAGTCAGCCTCAAGATCATGTAGGAGAGAAAAAGGTTTTATGCTAGAAACCCAACGGAACACTTATCAGTCACCACAATAAAGGAGATTGTACCTGACACCAAGGTGAATCTTGAGATGATCACCTCGGCTAGAATGAATTTTATGACCACAACAAAATAGAATGTGGCTTGGATGAGAAAAAAAATCATAGAACTTCAGAATAAGAGAGAAAGAGAGAAAGAGAGCAGAAGAAGAGAATACGGCCCTCCATTTAATTCACTCCAGCACAATGAAATTCCAGGCAACAATCAAGGGGGAGAGAGAGATGCTTGGGGAAGCCATGGAGATGATCTATGAAGAGATTTCAAAGCTACATCACACGGTGGCCCCGATCTTGGCTATATAGGCTCACACAAAAGAGAGGGCTTCTATGCATGAGTTGCCTATCAAGTACCCAATATCATCGGTGGTCGTCCCAAAGAAGGATTGGATCACGATGCAAAATGCCAAGGTCTAGCTACGCATCAAGATCCAGTCATAGGAAAAACTATCCAAAGATGTGGATAGGGTGTTGGATTCATATAGACTCCTTTTCAGCAGTCTAAAGTCTATGATCGAAATTCATGGACTTCCTTCCATCGAGAAAATCAGGCATGTGAGAAAGCAGGAAGATATCTCGCGGGAAGTTCAGGGATTCATCGTTACATATAGACAGGAAGCACTTGTAGAATATCTGCTTGTTACAATGGATAATATCACATGATATGTGGTGGACCCAGTGAGAATGTACAAACTGGTAACCTTGGGGAATCAAGTGAACTCCAAAATGACCACTCATATGGATTCCCTCGAATGCCTGCATAGAAATGATGAAGAACAATCGTAGATCACCCCCATTGCAATCGAATACAAGCTATGGCACACATACCTAATGGAGTAGTTCCACCTGAACATTCCCGAACTTTATATTATTAAATTGATAGATTAGATTATCAACTTATTTTGTGTTTTTGGCAATTACATAGGATAAGACATTTTTGGAATGTAAATATTCATAAGGAAGTCCAAGAGTCACCAAGTAGTTGAAAAGTCACGAGGAAACTCAAGAGTCAGGGGTAGGTCAAGAGCCACCCTCTTTTTATAAATACACCCTCATGACACATTGTAAAGGACTTTTAGCTGAGGACTTATTTTGGGACAATATTGTTTTGAAAGAACTTATGCTCTTCTGAGATATGCAAGGAGTAATTGTTATTTTCCACTATTGGATTACACAAATATTTTATGTCGGGGTGCTATGAGTATTCTTCTCTTGATGAGTTGGATGTTCCTAAGAGTTATTTGATACACAGTTTGTTCATGTGTTGTCTCATGCTACAAACCTTGTTTTGCTACTAGTGGATGGTATATGATTTGATAAATCTATGCTTGTATTGGTGAATTGTTTTTTTGATATTGCTGTAATATTATTATTCACTGTGTGCTTACTTATGCTTATATATGCTTGATTACTGTGAACTTCTTTACAATTTTTAAGCACTTTCTTATATGGACATGAGTCTTATTTGAAGTTCGTTGACAATTAAATTATGTAAGGTTTATGTTGTTTATAATATTTCTATTCATGGTATGCATGTTATAAAAATTTTGTTAGTTATTTCCTTGTATTTATTGAAGTTCATGCATTCAGTGGAGACCGCGTCTCACCCTTATCCAAAGGAAGCGCAACTCATATGAGCAACAGTCGAGCCTACATACTAGACAAGATCCCTATATCAAACGGTGCAAGGTCTAATTGGGATCCTACACTGAGGAGATCCCCTTTAATGTTGGCGGAGAATTCTGGCCCATCAACAGTGGGATATGTGGTAAAGCCTAAGGAAGCCCTGGTTTTTTTTTTGTGAGTCCCACATTCATGTTTAGAATATGGAACAGGGGTGATTGGCTGAAAGAAAGATTTAGTTCTTCTCAATCTATGGTTGGGTGGTACTTGGAAGTCCCATACCTGGTTGGCTTTTACTAATTCTAAATAGAGATCTTCACCTCTTGTATTTCATTAGTAATTATGCTTATTATTATGTGGCTTTGATTCCTATTATATCATTGCTAATATTATGTTTATATGCTAGTTATAAGCATGGTTTTATGACAAAATTTAATTATGGTTCTCATCGTGTTTTGATTAGTAAATGAATGGTTATTGAATGCATGACATAATAGATGTTATTGCAACTATTTTGAGAGGTAATCAAACGTTCTTGATGATTTTTAGACAAGTATCAGACCCCTATGTTCAAATTTGCATTTATAACATGTTCTCAATGTGTTTGATGAAATGGCTATCATGGTTGGGCCTAGTTAGGTAAAGTTATTAACTAAGTTTTATATTTCTATCTTTTTCTTGATGCATTTTATCATTATGGAAAGTTCTATTAAGTTCTGGGAAGAGGTATGGATTCTAGCCCTGAAAAAGTGGCTTAGATCTCGGGGTCACATGCACAAAACTGAGTAAATTGGACTACAGTTGCTGGGAGGAAGGGTCATCTATGCAAATGGAGGGTTACAGTCAAATTTAGGCAGTATTATGCCGATGCCTAGGAGTCCAAGTCAATGAAAAATAAATCTAACTTAGGGTTTGCTCACATGGAGTGATTGTTTAGCTTTGAGAGTCCTACAATTCTTGATGGAGGTCAGTAAAGTTTTGGTTCGATGATTCCACTTCCTTAACTATACCTAGGAGGTTGAGTCAT
This sequence comes from Pinus taeda, assembly GCA_000404065.3. Lineage (NCBI taxonomy): Eukaryota > Viridiplantae > Streptophyta > Pinopsida > Pinales > Pinaceae > Pinus > Pinus taeda. Next base: position 22,645 of record APFE030089851.1, read on the forward strand.
ATCATAGTAACTCTTCGTCACATATTTATCCCAGTGTACCGATAAACTTGGGTATGTGTGGGAGGAGGGTGTTACATCTTGGATATTGTTTGGTTGGTTTTGTTGGATAATCTTGTAATTGGTGAGTTGGATCATTGTACTCTCTCCTTGCTGAACATTTTATGACAATCTAATAAGAATAATAATTTGGAAGGGTTTTCCCCCTTGTGGGGTTTTTCTATGGTCTCCGACCAAATCGTGGTGTCTCTATGTGTGCATTATTTTCATCTGATGTTCTTTTTATTATTCTGATGCATACTTGATGTTATTTTTCTTTCTACATAATTTATATTGATATTATGATGATATGGGGAAAATGCAATGTAAATGGTGAAATTTTTGTTAATGCAATTATCTAAAGAAAGTAACAATATATCCCTAATAAAAATTAACAATATATATATATATCAATAATCCTTTTCAACAAGATGGGTGATCACCATGAGTGCTAGCTTGTCTTTAAAGCACACGAACTTCTTCTTGGGAAATGGATTTGTAAAAAAATAAGTTGCCTTCTCATCGGTGGAGATGTACTTGAGCCTTATTACTCTCCTCTGTAACATGTCACTGATGTAGTGGTAATGGATCTCACGGTACCCTGACTCGTCATCATGCTGTCACCAATACTTGATCAACCAATATTGCAAGCTATAATCATACTACTTCATAGTTCGTCTTTCAAACTGTAATGGACTTGTCCTTTGAGTTCAATAACTGACTTGCTTCTTTCTTATCCATGAGATTAGAGCCCAATAAAAGGAGATATAGAAAATTCCTATTTTTTGCAATTACACTGACTGTGCCATGATCAACTATACCATCATGGTACTTCAACACTTAAGTTAATTTTATTCCTTTTCTTGATTTGGGTATTCCTCTTGAAATAGATTTTTCCATAACAATCATGATTTGCTTCTTGTCATCAAATATCTAGTCAAGATATTTCATCTCTAATTTGAAGGTCCATCTCCCTCTAAAGCTGAGCAAGGGTTCTAGGATATATGTTCCCTCTAGAGAAAATATTTTGGCCAAATGTAACTCTCTTTGAATATGAGCTTTTCTTCTTCCATCAACTAGTCATGTAGGAACAACCTTTATCCACCAATCCAAGTGCATAAATATAATGAGCCTATACAAAGGCTTCTTTCTACTTACAAGCATGGGACTTTTTCATGTACCTCATGAGATTGAGGTAGTTTACACATAGACTTATTATTTCATCAAGGAAGATGATCTCTAAAACTAACATAGAGCATTCATATAATAAACCTTTTAATAAAGTGTTCCTGATAAAAAGTACCTTGACAACCTTCTCCCTCTTACAAAGGTAATCCTTTACTTTGTACTTATTTCCATCCAATCATATTTGTTTTGAAAAAAATCAAGGGAATTTTGCTCCCTCCGTGTCCAAATCTCGTTCATCACACTATCCCATATCACTGAGAGTATCTCCATCAAACTTTGCACTATTCTTCCATCTGTTGCGAAAAATCTGGGTAGTCTTCAATATGTACCTGCACCTTTCATTAGGAGGTCATGGAAGAACAATCATAACCAAGAAAATAATTTAGGACAAGAGACCTACTACTAGTAATATCAACACCAATAGTAAAATGAGAGAGATGTAAAATACTTATATTTTAAGAACATGTCAACTCCCTCTTGAGCTTTCATCCATGCATAGTTTTGTCAGCTTATTTACATCATCATGATGCCATCCTTTTTTAGTGTGTTTATCTTTAGAGGAAACGCCATTCAAACCCTTTAGAATGCTAGGTTTTATAAATGATTAGCTATGGTTTTTAACTGTTAACCCTATATTCTCAAGCCTTAGATATATGATAATCAACCTTGTAGAATTTTTCAAGTCAATCCCCAAAAGTTCAAAGCTACATATGCTTTCACATGTATCTATCATACCAAATCTTACAAGTGACTTATCTTCCTTCTTTGTTCACATATTCTTCAACAATCCTTATAGAAATGTTAGACGAATATTAACCATAGGACCTTCACACCTTTTGATATCAATTATTGATTAGAAACAAGGGTTTCAGAAGAAGTTTAATTGTAAATGACCATCAAATGAAAAACACATTTTGAGTAGTTAACAAAAGGTGATGTGTTTTAAACATGAATGAAATGACATTCAAGACAACTCTATGATATATTTTTGGATACCATTGAAGGACAACAATTTTTTGGCATTGTCCTTTATCACAGTCTTACACAAACCTTATTACTTTTTATAGTATCAAGGCATTTGTTAGCTCACACTTCAATTCCTTCATAAGATATGTCACAATAGATTTATTATTCCAAACTTTGAACCAAATGTTTGCAAGTTAACAATCTCATATCTGAATTAAAGAGTGCAAACCTCAAAGATCATTTGAACTAGAAATCATTAGTTTCAAAAATATTTTGAAACAAACTTGTAACTTAGACTTATACTTGGTCTTAGCTAACAAATCCCTTTGGCATATAAAAGAAAAATGATCATACCTCACATGTCATCATTCAGGTGAGAGTCTCTACCCTTCCTATTCTCATTATTGTAATGTAGACAAGGTTGAGTCACAACATATCAAATATACATACCAAATCAGCTCATCTTCAATAGATTTTGACTTTCTTATATGTATAGAACATAAACCCTATAATTTGACAACTTATGATATTGATTTCTTCATAAGCTAATCGATCAAAAACTCTAAGATTATTTCTTTAAGCTTTATGGATACTTTATGTAATTCAAGCTTCTTTGAATTGCTTGACCTTTATCATTGAGTTCTCTTGGTATAACCTTAGTACTGGATCACCTTGCGGTATATTAATAGTCTTCTTGGACTTGAAATGAAAACATTTCTTGATTTAGAGGCATTTTTAGCCATATTAGCATCCACATAAATAAGACATGATATAAAATTTAGGATAGATTCCTGAAGACATCATTTGACCTTCTGAGCTCTTTGAGAAAGCAAACAAAAGATGGAAATAGCCTAAGAGTATTCATAATTGAACACACCTTGTATAGGTTTAGGTTCTGTTGGATTTTTTTTGTTTATATGGACATTTTTTCCTAACCACAATCTTGAGATTGTTTGACCTAGCAACTCTAAGAACTTCAGATTGAGTTGAGGTTTCTTCAATCACTGAATAGTTCTTCAGTAGAGGATGCAAATGATTCAAAGCTTTATTTGATACTCCAAACTTCAACCTTTTTCAGATATTGACTTGAGGATTTAGGGCCTTGTCCTCCTTAGATGAATCTTTCTTTTATTTTCGGACCTCAGGTCTTTTGAGAACATTGCCTAGGGTATCACATATGCTATCTCTTGAGGCTTCTCTTCTAAACTGGCTCTGATCCCATGTTAAATTTTCCATGGTATTTTATATGATAATTATCTTTGATGATTATGATCATTTTATAATTCTTGTTCTTTAATTATATTATTCAATAATTACACAAAATCCATCAACCATGGTTAGACAGTAAGATCATAAGGAAATAACCACACAAAAACACAAAAAATTTACATTGGGAAAACCCTTATGGGAAAAACCTAGCAAATATTTCAATTGAGAATTCTCTAGACCAACATAGATACATATAACTTTGTTAAACCTGGTCCATCCTCCTAGTGAAGTTAATTGGTGCATGCTCTTCTTCTTCATTCAAAAAATCATCATCAAGACATTGCCTCAAAAGTGTGAGCCTTTGTTCCTTAGACTTCACTTCTCTTCTCTCTATGCTACTCAGACATAATCACATAGATATTCCATATGCTTGTTCTCTATTTATCCTCAGACATATACCATATGAAATCAAATAGATATCCATACATTTCCATAGAGATGTTCCATACGATGCCAGATACCATCTAAAGTTCCTCAAAGGATGCAAGTTTTCTCTCCTTAGAGGGACGAAATGATGGTATTTAAATATTTTTCTTGAAGGTCAAATAGATGTGTATCTTGGATGAAGTCAACATGAACAATTAGAGGGTTTGATTGACTAGTAGGAGGTCGGCCTTCATTTGGAGCCAAAAACCTTAATTAAAATATTCAAATTTATCCCTTTGAAAGTCACAATGGGGCTTTAGCATTAATATATGCTTCATAAATTCATAATGACTCCCAAACATACATTATGAATATAGATCATAGTTACAAAATCAAAGAATGAGCACATCAATTAGAAATTACATTGGTTGACCTTACTAGTTGATGTTAAAATGATACACTTTTTTTAAAACAATGGAACTTATGAAAAATTAAATGATTGTGAAGAGTTATGAAAAGAGAATAACCAAAGAATAAAAGAAAGAATTGTAATGACCAATCTTTTCATGTCCCTTGATAAATGGAAGTGAATTTAGAGGTACAATGTTTATGGGGGTGATGTTAAGTTGATAATTTCCCATGCTAATTATAGGTTTATTTCAATGTGCATGACATATGAGAGGGGTTGAAAATAACCTTTGTCGAACTCAAGTTATGAGGTTATGTATTCACTTGGTAAGAAATCACATTGAGACCTTTATGTTGTAGAGATACTTGTGAGTAACTAAGTGGTAGGTCCTCAAAAACCTTATCAAGTTTGAGTGTTAACACTATTAATTGTGAATAGAACCATTGGTGTTATGTATACAGATCAAAATAACACAAAACATAAGAAAAGTTAGACCAATGACTCGATAATAAACCACTTTGAGGGGAAAACCTCCTTCTAAATCACATAAATGAAAAATTATTGGATGAATCAAATGACAAGACCTTCTTGGTATATATAGTAGTCCTCTTTGGTTCTTTGTGAGAACGAAATTTGTTGCGCTTGGTCTCATAATTTTGATATATCATGTTGGATTTATTCCTCTTCTTCATGTGTCGTAGTAAATATTTATGGGGGATTAATGGGTGTAGCATTTTTCTTTGGGAGGAATTTTGGGAAAAATTAATTATTTCTACGCTTCACTATGCCCTTTGAATCACTTCAAACTTATTTTCCAAATAAAAGTTATGCAAATTTAAAAATACACACCTTTTAAGAGCTTGATTTTGAGCTTGTCGATCTGACTGAACTTAGAACTATTGGATCTTTGTGATTTCTTCCACAAGTTAGACTGAGATTGGTTTCTTCAAGTTAAATTTATGCCAAATCTCTCATGATGACTTGATTATGGACTGGTTCAATAGAGCGAACTTGTATGAGATGCTATATGTCACTGTTTCAACATTCAACCATAAAAATCATACCTGAAAAACCACATTTCATATAATTTTAGTTACTTTTTATGAAATTGAATTATGACGATTGAAGATAAAGTTATGACAATTTTCCCTTGGGCACTTGTTTGAGACTAAATTCTAGAGCATACAAAAATCCCTAAATTCCTTGGACCATATCACTTAAAATATAGTGAACCAAGGTATGAAATATTAATCATATGTTCATCAATATTTTTCCTCCACATGGTAACAATTTCAAGGTTTGAATATTCATATAAAAAAAATAGGAAAATTCCATGATGACCCATTTGAAGTAGCAAAACCCTAGGATCAAGAGCTCTGATACCAAATGTTATATATCTAGATAAAAATAACACAAAAACATAAGAAAATATCGATCAATGACTTGATAATAAGCCAATTAGATGAGCCAATCTCCTTTTACATCACAAAATGAACAATTCTTGGATGATTCAAATGACAAGACCTCCTTGGCATATATAGGAGTCGAAATGGTCAAAATATAATTAGAGCCTACATAACAATAATAATGTAAGTAAAAAAAAGTAACAATACTTAGCTTCTATGGGGAACAACAATAAAAATATGGGAGATACACTAGTATTATAAGGACCTAACAGTTGGATTCATTGGCACTACTGTCATTAGAGGGAATGACAAAGTGTACAATAGTAACTAAAAAGTCTAGATTGCACACCATTTGGTTGGTGATCTCTCCCAAGAACCCATTTGTGGTATTTAAATACCTGAATGTCCTTTAAAACAAAACATAGGAAAGTTATGTCTTTCAAGCCTAATATTATATATGACCCTTTTGTATAAGCCTAATACATTGAATATAACAACAACGATGAGTAGAAAAGTGGTTTGAAGCAATAAGAGCAACATGGAGCTTTCAATAAGGATGAGAAGTTAAAAGGGAGAAGGTAAAATAAGAAGACTATTGCCACTTCATTTTCCAAATACTCTTACAAACAGTGTAACCATTGCAAGATTGGATGTCACACCATTAATATCTTGGAAATTGCATGTCATAAAATCCTAAAAATCACAATTAGGAGTGTAATTTATTGGAGACATAGGAAAGAAGATGATAAAAAATATCAAAAATGATATTTTGTGGACATAGCAAAGGAGATGATAGAAAGACTTAGATTTGGAACTATAAATTCTCTACATATGAATGTAGAAGGATGTGAATCAAATTACCCTCTATCACAAAGAAGAAGAGGAGATGAAAAAATTCCAAATCAAGGTTTAGATAAAGAATATCATATATGATTTATTTGTCTCTGGTTCACAAGAAAATATCATCACAAAGAGATTGATAAGTTTGGTTTAGAGAGGTATAATCACCTTCATTCATACCCTTTGAGATGGGTAATGAAGGATGTAGAGTTAAAATTTACCAAGCAATTAAATCTTAGATTGCAATGGTTTGTATCTTGAAATCTCAATGATACTCACACATGTCAAGGCCTTAGATTGGGCACTGATTTGTCAAAAAATCAAGAACAAATAAAAAGTTAGAGATTGCAATGTCTCAACCTTGCCCAATGGGTTAAACCATTGCGATTAGTGTCAATGGGTTCATGATTGTGATTTTCTCAAGTTGAGCCAATGTGGTCCCCTATTGGATAATTTATTCCTGATCTTCAGAAATATTAATTTCTAGTTTGAGGTTTTACATTTGTGGGTATGATTGAGATTCCAAAATTCTTGAAAGTTTTCCATTAAGAGTGTTGAGAGAATTCAAGGTATTTGACTATTTATTGCATCATCAAGTGGGTGGCATTTCACCCATATATATTGATTTTGGATTTTTTGATTCCCTCAGAAGCATCATCATAGATGTTTGATATTATCTTAAACCCTTGAGCTATAATTATCGAGCTCCTCCCCTATTAGAAGGGTATCGTCTATAAAAGTGGTGAAGTTTTTCAACTCTTACTATTTAGAGTACCAACAAACTTTGATTTATCCTTTCTTATTCTATATTTCTTCCAATATCATTTGTTATTAGAAAGTACAAAAATGGATAGTTTACATGAGCCTCAAAAGAATGGGGTAGACCATCCATTCTTTATTGATTTTTTTGCAAAATCATGCAAACATTCTACCATGGGGTCATGTTGATTTTACTAATGGGGGAATGATACATTTACCCATTGGGCCATGTTGATTTGGTTAGGGGTAAATGGCTCAAGGGAAAAATTTCTCTCAAGAAGCCATGCTGATTTGACTGGGGTAGATTGATACATTCACCCATGGGGCCATGGTGATTTAGATAGGGGTGAATGGCCCATGGTACTCACATCGCTAGGTTCAGGGTAGAGTGATATATTTGATATAGTGGGTTTGAATTGATTATCTAACGAGGTTTTTACCCATTAGTAGGGTTAGCAATTCTATTCTAATGTTGATTTTTCATGTAGGTTCCATAAGTGATGGGGTGAAGAGCCACATGTTATGGGTGTCCACTCAACATTAGAGCTCTATATACCTAGATAGACATGTGAGAGGAAAATCAATCAACATAGCAAGCCCATTGAATCTTTTCTAGTGGAGGGAAAATTCAACTAAAGGAGAAATATGTTGTCTCAATTCATCTTCATCATTTTCAATCTCTCTTGTTTTGACCGCACATGTGAGAAATAAGGACAATTGACCATCCAAGTTAACCAAGTTTATTGATCAACTTTTCTAGATGCAGCTGTAAATTGTTTGGACAAAGTACAGTCGAGTTTGACTACAACAAAGGCTGCATGTGTGAAGAGTTGACCACAGATTTGACCAAGCCACACATGGGGATTGCTAACCACAAACTGCAGGGTTTGGTCACAGTTAACAACAATTTGGCCGCAAGGTTGAATTTGACCAGGAATTTAACCATCGTAGACTTTTGTTCTTCTTTTGACTGATTTGATCACCAATTTGACCAGGTTTGAACGGTTTATTTGAATTATATATTGGTACACATTTATAGATGAATTTATGATTTGTAAACGTTTTTGAAAGAAAAACTATCCTCAAGAAAATATTGTTGGGTTTTCTCCCAAAGTTAGGTTTCCTAAGGTAAAATTATTGTCTCTATTATGCATGGTTGTCTTTCTATGATCTTTATGATTTATGTTGCATTAATGTTGAGATATTCTAAGTATAGAGATTCAATGATGGCAACGACATAAAAATACTAATTGAAAATCATTAGGAAGTAATTATCTGGCAGACAATTATATTATACTTAACTTGCCATAGAATTTCAACATTCCTTAGTGGGATTTTAACATAACTAATGACCTTTTTGCACTACTTAGACTTCATGGTTGTCCATAAACTACCCAAAACACACACCAAATTTTTACCTTGTAATTGTTAACAACCTCAATACTTGGATGATAAAACCATTATAGAATGTGAGTGTGCTAATGTAGAATGATACAAGAAAAATTAAACAATCCAGTAAATTATGATCCCATAATTATAAATGCAAACTAATACATAAATTCATAATTTAACAAATTAAAAATAAATAAATCCATAACCTAAACAAAAATAAGTTTACATATTCTTTAACAAGTCTATAACACTTATCTTTAAGAAATTTTTCACCTACTAGTTGTTGAATAAGGAAGTTCCACCAAACCATGGCTCCATGTGGCAATCAATATCTTTGTAAAAAATTCCACCCTCAAGTTGAGGCTATGAATCTACTAGGGTGAATTTCTATGGTCTAACTCCAGTTTCCCTCACATAGCCCAATTTCCAAAATTTATAAGGAATTTCCCACTACAAGATTACAAAATCAACTAAACCCACTTTCTCTTAATAATATACACCACAAGGAATGTGATCACCTTCATTGCGACAAACTCCATAAGGCTATCCCACTTTTCTATTGGAAACCAATATAGGTTGGCCAAGGAATCTCTACTATGGGGAAAAAGGGAAGTTTTCGTGTTAAGTAATTTCCTCTATTCTCTTAGAAAACACCTAAAAGCTAAATGATATTCCTTCATGGTTTCATGGTAGAAATTTATCATAATTTTATGACAACAAATACTATGACAGCATGAGCTCAAAGAGAAAAGAGAAATAGGAATGAACTATAAATATGAGAACCCTCCTGCATGCCAAAAATCATATAACATATTTGAATGTTAAATAGATACCATGATTTGATATGAAGTGCACACATTTCACTTTGCAACTAACCCCAAAGTAAAATACTCGTGTAATCATATAGAGAAGGTTTAATAACAAAAATGTTAAAGAACTTAGGTAGCAATAAAATAATATTATTCTCACCCAATTCTCTAATCACCCCTTTATTTTGTCTTTTGTGGATTGATGTCTCCTCATTCTTTGTATTTATGTGTTTGTAACTTGTGATGTATTTATACTATAGCTCAATGTACAAATTACAACTCACATATATCTGACTTATATAGATTTTATTAAATACAATGCATTAATAATATGTCAATAAAAACTAGGTTATTACATTTCCCCCTCCCCCCCCCCCCCCCCTTAGATTTTCATTGTTGTTGATGCAATATCAACACTATGTACATTGTCCTTAATATCCAAATTTAAAGCAAGTGTGGATCCACTTCTTACATGGCACCCTCTAGATCCTGCATTACTTCTTTAGGTTTGTAATGGATCCATTGGAACTTTACTTTCATTATGGATGTGTTCCTTAGCACAATAGCCTTCTTGTATAGGATGCATATAGGTTGTATTTGGAAGTCTCCTTTTGGTTCCATCTGGATCAAAGCCCAATCAATGACATGGTTAGGATTGTGCACATACTTCTTTTAAAAAGATAGATGAAATACATTATGATAATTCAAGGTAGTAGATAATGCAAGTATGTATGAAACAAGTCCTATCCTATCTAAGATATCGAAAGGACCATAATTTTCATTGTGAACTTGGTGTAGATCCCCAACTTGAAGGAACTTTTCTTTGTTTTCAATTTTAGAAATACGTGCTTTGAAAATTTAAATTCCCTTGGTATTCCACCTTTATCTGCATAAATATTTTACCTTTTCCATGCTACATGTAAATTTTGTTGAGCTTTGACCATATTCCCTTCCATTTCCTCAACCAACATAAGTCGAAGCATCACTCTGTCAGTTGGATTATCCAAACTTATTGGGATATTGCAATTTTTGTTATACAAAGCATCTAATGGACTCATCTTCACTGAAACATGATATTATTTATTGCATGCAAAATTTATTTAGCTTAAATATTCCTCCCACTTAGATGTATTGTTCATCACATATATTCTTATTATGTTCTTAATCACTTGATTAACTCTCTCTATTTTACCATTACATTGTGGATGATATGATGTATTTATATTAAGAGATGTTCTAAATATTTTGAAAAACCATTTACAAATATTTGGAGAAAACTTTGGATCTCTTTCTGAAACAATTACCTTAAGTCTTCCATGCAAACCAACAATATATTTCATGTAAACATATGCTATATTAGTTTCCTTATGGGTTGAATTAGGTGGCATAAAATGTGTATATTTTGTCAACTTCACCATCACTACCATGACGAAGTTACGTTACTTTATCGTCTTGGGTAACTTACTGGTAAAAGAAATGCCCACTACTTTCCATTTCCATTATAGTATAGGTAATAACTATAACAATCAACCTAGATGTATATGCTCAAATTTTACACTCTTTACATTTCATACATCTAGCTATATATTCAACAATGTCTTCTTCATTCATGGAAAAAAATATTAATTCTTTATCACTATAATTTTCTTCTAATATACAAGATGTTCAACATATGGAATAACATGCATCTCATTCATTACAAGTTTCCTTAATTCACAAGAGTTATGAACATAAACCCAATTTTTATGTATAAGGATTCCATCATCTTCCATCCTATATTATTCATACTTATATTTTCTGTAATCATTCTTTTACCTGTAGGGAATGCACATATGAGATACGAACTTCCAAAATTCTATTCATAAATCTGATTTACATAAGCTAATGGTTGTATTGTGCATTTAATGTATTCTTCTATTGTATGTATCAACGAACTTCTTCTCTTTCCCTTCAATATGTGTGACATCAAAATTACATTTACAAAGAAATTTTAGCCATCTTGTTTGCTTGAAATTTGAAGCTTATGTTCAAATAAATATTTCAATCCATTATGGTGTGTTCTTAATTCAAATTTTCTCCCCATCAGATAGTGCTTCCATATTTTCAATGCATGCATAATGGTAGTGATATTTAAGTCATGAGTGCATAAATATTTATCATGCTCCTTATGCTTGTTGGATTCATCGCATATCACATTCCCATTTTGAGTAAGAATTCCGTCAATTCCCTCTTTGCAGGTGTTTGTCTAGGATTAGTAACTCCATGATATGGATTATACTAATGTGAATTCATATTTATATCATGAGATTGATCCTCATTCATATTCCAAGGGTCCATTCATCTTCATATTCTCCTACATATAATTATTTACATTTTTATTTACAAGAACAAAAATCCAGAGGAATTATGTGTCCAACATTCCTCCCCTTAAGCCATCGGCCCATGTTTGCGAGCCCAAGTATTAGTATGAATTTTTCAAACTTCTATTTTGAGTTCTTTGGTGAAGATGTCTGCAATTTGTTCATTTGTGGAACAATGTCTCAAATGAATAGTCTTGACCTGTAGATGATATTTAGTGAAATAATACTTTGTGTTGATGCATTTGGTTTTATCATGGAATCTAGGATTCTTGGACAACTTAATTGTAGAATTATTTTCAACTAGAAAATGAGTAGAATTCACTTGTTTCTCCTGTAAATGTCCAAGTATTTTCCTAAGCCACACAGTCTCCTGTGTTTCCTCTACAACTACAACATTGTTTTCCTCTTTTGTAAAATATGATGGAACTGGATATTTGTGTGACCTTTAGGAGATAGCCACTGATCCAAGACTTATAAGATAGCTTGAAATGGACACTCCATTTTCTTTGTCCCCTACAAAGTCCGAATCAAAATATCCAATCAAGTTCAATTCACCCACTTGTGAATACTTGAGTCCAAAGTCTTGAGTTCCTTTCAAGTACTTTAAAAATATTTTTGTACAATAACAATGTCCTTCACAAGGATTTTTCATAAATTTGGAAATAATCTCAAAAACAAAATGAAATGTCTAGTTTAGTGGTAGTAAGATACATAGTACTTCCCACAAGCTTATCTGTACCTGGTTGCATCTATTAAAATTACTAGAGATATATAAATTTATTGAGAGAAGATTAAAAATGACCAACAACAAATAACAAATCATAAACACAATGTTTATCGTGAAAAAACCCACTTCAGGGAAAAAAATAGTTAACAAAATATTTTATTTGTCCCTTGGCTAAAAATATACCAAGTCAGCCAAGTGAGCCTTCTTCACTCACCTTCCTAGCTAATTACGATGAATTATTCCCAAGACTTTTAAAGGATTCATTACATGAAATCCATGGACATGAAACCATGGGAAAGAAAAACCATGTACCTGAGACCACCACTACTTTTACCAAGCAACTTTGACTCTTTCATCGAGTTAAGTTTATCTAACAATCCCCCCTTAAACCTTGACTTGGGATTTTCCTTGACTTGTGCCGCCATGCTCTTGACTTAGAACACTTGATGCTTCACAACTACATGGATTCTCCTGCATAGAGTGCTCCTATCAATACACAAACCATGAGCTACTATCTCTTATATGCTTTGCTTATTTTCAACTCCATGCCCCAAGCATCCAACCTTATGGTCCTTTTGTGCATTCACACTCAAATTTTCATTAGCATATTTCTTATGGATTATCTCCCCATCACTTGTACTTAATTGTTTATTTCCTTTTCTGATCTATATTGGGTAGGGACATACTTTGTTGTCTCATGCTCTGTTGTTCCCAATTTTGTGCCAATTTTCTTACTATTTCCGTGTCCCAAAATGTCAAGGTCTTTCATTCCAAAAACCTTAGAAGTAAACATAAAAAACATTTTATATTGAATACACCTAGTCATAACAATATTAATGAGAGGGCCGATATTATTATACAAAATTATTTCAATCCAATCCAAAATCCATGGATTGATCTTGTAATTGAATATATCTTTGTTTTTACAATTACATCACTAGACTAGACATGAAATCAAACAAATTCTCCACCATTTCCTCTTTGTCCTCGCTCTTGGTGTATCATAATGGGTTGGAGTGTAGTGTCTACTCTATTCATATTATATAGGTGCCACTAGTTTGTGATGTTTCTATGCAGTAGGATGGCTAGGATCTCCATGGTGTATTGCTTGTTGTTGTTGGCCTTGTGGGGCTTGATTCTTGTCAAGAGGAATCACAAGAGCTTTATATTTTCATGGAAAAAATCTAACAATATAGGGTGAATGTCAATCATAATGTGGATATGATGCCATATAATGTAGTGAAATCGTCATATTTTCCCTCATCAAACCTAGAAAGTTTTTGGACAAGGACCTCCAAGGGTTTGTTCTCCTCTAGGGTGCCCATAAGCACCTAAGTCACCTCCTTTATCCCTCAACCTTTCTTTGAATTCTTGAACTTGTAGTTGTTAACAACCTGGTTTTGCAACTATTAAACCATATCCAAATCCATTTCTTATTTTCCCCAATGCCATCCATAACATCATCAATCCCATGACCACCCTTGCCATCATATTCTCCACCATCTCTCCTTTTGTCAAATGTATGTCAAACTCAACTCAAGTTCTTTGATAAAACATACTAGCCTTTACTTCATTCTCTCCTCACCCCTTCTTGGTATTCATTGGCCTAATCACTTGATCCACCATCTCATCAAAACAAAGTTTTGGATTACCCCTAAAAATCACTACAGATTATCATATGGTGGGCATGAGACTCCACAATTATAACCACTACCCGCCTCTATGAAAACAACATATCCAACCCTGTGGAACTCAAAATGATCCCAATATTGGGAAAACACATTCTCACAAAGGGAATTTTCATTAAAAACTCATAAATCAAGGCCACCCTCACTAGAGAGTCCAAGTTAACCCTTCGTTTTGATTCCATGCTAAAATTATCAGAGAGAAATATAAATTAACTGAGAGAAAATTAAAATAAACCATCAACAAATCACAAATCATAGCCAATGTTTATCTTTGAAAACTCCATTCTAGGGAAAAAAGAAGCTAACAAGATATTCTATTAGTCCGTTAGCCAAAACCTGACCAAGCCAACTAAGTGGACCTTCACCACTCCCCTCCCTAGCCTAGTACAATGAAGTTTTCCCAAGTCTTTTAGAGGCTTCATTACATGCAATCCATGGGCATGAAACCGTAGGTAATAAAAACCATGTGCCCAAAACCACCACTATTTTACTGAACAACTTTGACTCTTTCACCAAGTCAAGTTTACCTAACAACATCCTCAAATTTGTTTCCTTCTTTTAATGTGAGCTTAAAACTTTATTCCATTGGAATAGAAAAAGGGTTGTGTTAGCCATGCCAAACCTATTAAAAAATTCTTCAATGTACTTCTTTTGAGAGATGAATGTTGGGTTGTGTTATATTCTTTCCATGACTAGCCCACATAGTTAACTGGAGGTTAAAAGGGGGGCGGAGCCCCCCATTCATTGCACCGATTATGTAGCGGGGAGGGGGTTTCACAGGGGGTTTGAGGGGTGCAGGTAACCCCACTCTATGGGGTCTAGGGCAGCGCCACTGAAAATTTTGTTTTTGGACCCTATATTAGGTTGGGTGGACCTACCTATGGTCTTGTGCATGATTTTTCGCACATGGTTTTGGATGTGGTGGTTTTTGGTCGATGGTTTTGGACGTGATGGTTTTCGGTCCATGGTATTGGATGATTTGACATGTATAAATATGTATTGTAACATTGAAAGGAACATAATGAAAAATCAAGCTGGTAGTCCCGGTTTTGGAATCTAGGTGAAAATATCAGTGTATATATGTTTTATGTGTTATGCTCTCACATTGTTTATTTTCTGTGTTTTAGAATTTATATGCAGGGAATTTTTGTACAGGGTTAAAACCTACATTTCATATCAGTGGTGTTTTGGCTTCAAGGGGATTCCTTTGCTGCTGAGGGGTTTCACTCAGGCCTGTGGTAGACCCTGTTTAGTGGGAGATCTGCGAGATCAATTTTGGTGGTGAAAGAAGATGGCGAGCAGTGGAAAGATAGAGATTGAGAAATTTAATGTTCAGAGTTTTGAGTTGTAGAAACTCAAGATGGAGGATCTGTTGGTGGACAAAGATCAGAGGATTGTGGTAGATTCGGGTACTAAACCAAAGGGAGTGCCCGATGAATAATGGAAGAAGTTATATCGGAAGACAAAGAGCACAATAGGATTGTGTGTCTTAGATTCAGTATTGTTGAATGTATCAGGGGAAGTTACGACTAAGTCTTTGTGGGAAAAGTTAGGGACTTTGTACCAATATAAGTCTCTGATGAATAAATTGTTCCTACGAAAAAAGCTTTATAACCTGAGGATGAAAAATGGAGACTCGGTGATAGAGCATTTGAACGCATTTAATACTATGGTAAGTCAGTTATTATCTGTTGATATTAAAATTTCAGATGAAGATAAGTGCATCAGTTTGTTGTGTTCTCTACCAAATTTGTGGGATAGTCTGGTTATTGCAATAGGTAGCAATACAACTACCTTGCAATTTGATGAAATAGTCTCATCCTTGCTGACGGAGGAGATGAGATAGAAAAATATGGAGAGCTAGAATGTTGATGCCTCGAGGACGGTCCTAGAACAAAAACAAAAATAAGCCATCGAGTGGGAGATCTAAATCTAGAGGGAGATCTAAATCTCTAGGAAAACCTATAAAGGTGGTGTGCTGGAAATGCGTAAAGGAATGGCACTACAAAAGGGACTATAAATCTAAAGCTCCTGATAAAGGAAAGGGATTTGATGATGCTCCTTTTGTAGAGGTGAAAACCACCTCAGATGAAGGTGGGGATGTGTACATGTCTTCTTCAAGTGCACATGTAGATCATGAGGTATGGTTGATTGACTCAGGTGCATCATTTCACTTCACTCCCCATAGAGAGTGGTTCTGCAAGTATGAGACATATGATGGTGGTGATGTCTTCTTGGGGGATGACAGGAAGGCTAGAATCGTTGGTTGCGGAAAAGTAAAGTTGAAGTTGCAAGGTGGAAGGGTTAGAACACTTCCCGACGTTCTGCAAATTCCTGCATTATCTATAAATATGATTTCTGTAAGAAAGTTGGATGATGCAGGTGTATAAACAGTGTTCAAGAAGGATACTTGCAAGATGGTTTGGGGAGCACTGGTATTGATGTGGGGAGTTCGAATTGGAACTCTATACAAGTTGCAATGTAGCACTATTTTTGATGGGTGCAACAGTTCTGTGGTTCCTGAAAGTGGAGTAGAAAATCTAGTGGTCTCTGGAGAGAAGTCCATTCTTTGGCATCAAAGGCTTGGACATACTGGAGATAAGGGCCTTCGAATACTTCATGGTAAAGTTATGGTAGAAGGTATGAGTAATAGCTCTCTGGATTTTTATTTCTGTGAAAATTGTGTATATGGGAAGCAAAATCGGGGGAGTTTCCCCTCTCGTGGTAAGAGGGTGAAAAAAATATTAGAGCTTGTGCACAGTGATGTTTTTGGACCTGAGAAGGTTCCGTCACTAGGTAAGTCTGTGTACTATGTATCATTTATAGATGACTTATCAAGGAATACAAGGATATAGTTCCTTAAGAAGAAATATGAAGTCTTTGATAGGTTTAAAGAATTTAAGGCTCTGGTGGAAAACCAGACAGAGAAGAAGATAAAGGTGCTGAGGACAGATAATGGTGGAGATTTTTGCAGTAAGGAATTTGAAAATTTTTGTAAGAAGTGTGGTATAGCATAGTAGAAGACTACTCCATATACACCTCAGCAAAATGGAGTTGCAGAAAGAATGAACAAGGCGTTGATGGAAAGGGCAAGAAGCATGCTTAGTGGTGTCAGGTTAGGAAAGGAATTCTGGGCAAAGGCAATGGAGACGGCATGTTACCTAGTCAACAGATCACCTTCATCAACGTTGGAGGATAAGACTCCACAAGAGGTATGGACTGGTAAGAAACCCTCTGTTTCACATCTAAGGGTATTTGAATGTGATGCATATGTACATGTTCCAAAGGAGAAACAAACCAAGTTGGATAGTAATCTGAAAAGTGCATATTTATTGGGTATAAGGATGGTTTAAAGGGTTATAAGATTTGGAACCCAGTAACATGGAAGGTTGTGTACAATCGAGATGTGGTGTTCAGAGAGGTGAAAGATGTTATTAAACATTAAGTCCAACCAAAGGAACTTGATAAGATAGAGTTTGGGCTAAAGGAGGAAGAATCAGACTCTACAATAGAGGAGGAATCAGAAGATGAAGAGCCACAAACTCCGGCTGTGAGAAGATCAGTTCGAGAAAGAAGGCAGCCAGAAAGGTATAGTCCATCTGCTTTCTGTTCAAATTTTGCTTTATCTATTACTGATGATGATCCCAGAACTGTGAAGGAAGAAGAAGATTAAGAAGATGGAAAACTCTAGAAAGAGGCCATGGTTGATGAAATGGCATCTTTGCACAAAAATGAGGCTTGGGATCTGGTGGAGTTGCCGGCTGGAAGGAAACCCATTGGCAGCAAATGGGTGTTCAAGAAGAAGACAAATGCAGAAGGAAAGGTAGAGAAATACAAAGCTCGGTTGGTAGCAAAAGGTTATTCCCAGGTGCCAAGAATTGATTTTGGTGATATTTTTTCTCCTGTTGCCAAGGTAACTTCTATTAGATTACTTTTTTTAGTTGTTGTTGCTTTTGATTTTGAGGTAGAACAGATGTATGTGAAGACAGTATTTCTTCATGGGGATCTGGAAGAGGAGATCTACATGAAGCAACCTGAAGGCTTTGCGGTGAAGAGTAAGAAAGAACTGGTATGCAAGTTAAAGAAGTCTCTGTATGGGTTAAAACAGTCACCAAGGATGTGGTATCAGAAATTTGATACATTTACATGGGGACTTGGGCTTCACTAGAAGAAAAGAAGATCATTGTGTGTATTTTAAATTAATTCGTGACTGTTTTATTTATCTGGTCTTGTATGTGGATGATATGTTATTGGTTGTAAATGACAAAGAAATTATCCAGGATTTGAAGACCCATTTGTCCTCCAAATTTGACATGAAAGATCTTGGTGCTGCAAACTATACTTTGGGCATGGAAATTAAAGGAGATCGAACAAGAGAAAGCTCTGGTTAAACCAGAGGAAGTATGTCGAGATAATATTGCAGAGGTTTAATATGCAGGATAGCAAACCGATGAATGTTCCTATTCCTGTAGGTGTAAATTTATTTGCTAAATAGTGTCCAAAGACACAAGAAGAGGAAGAGGACATGTCTTGTGTTCCAAATGCAAGTGTGGTCGATGGCCTGATGTATGCGATGGTCTGTACTAGACCATACATTGCACATGCAATGGGAGTATTGAGCAGGTTTATGTCAAAACCAAAGAAGGAGCACTGAACATTAGTGAAGCGGGTTTTCAGGTATTTGCGTGGCACTCAAGATTGAGGTTTGTACTACCAAGGAAGACTAGGATTGGACAAAGTGTTGAATATTTGTGGCTTTGTTGATGCAAACTGGGCTAGATATCTAGATTAGAGAAGATCTATAAGTGGGTATGTGTTTAACCTATTTGGAGGTGCAGTCAGTTGGATGAGTAAGAAACAATCTGTAGTGGCACTATCAACTATAGAGGCAGAATACATGGCAACAACTCATGCAAGCAAGGAATCAGTTTGGTTGCAGAGATTGTGTTCAAGTATGGGGTTAGTACAGGGAGCTATAAGGATAGACTGTGATAATCAAAGTGCAATTTTCTTGGCAAAGAACCTTGCATATCATTCAAAGATAAAGCACACTGATGTTCAGTATCACTTTGTGAGGGATATGATAGAAGACAAAAAGGTGTTGCTAGTAAAGGTGGATACTTTGAAGAATACTGTAGATGCATTGACAAAATATGTGAGCTCTGAGAAGTTCTCTTGGTGTAGAGAAACAATGGGCATTGTAGGGCTGGATAAATTACTAAGCTCTCTTGTGGCCCCTTGTGGAAAGAAAACAACAAGTGGGAGGATGTTGGGTTGTGTTATATTCTTTCCACAACTAGCCCATGTAGTTAACCGAGGGGTTAGAAGGGTGGCAAAGCCCCCCCTTCATTGCGGCGATTGCGTAGCGGGGGGAGTTAGAGGGGGTTTGAGGGGTGCAGGTAACTCCACTCTATGGGGTCCAGGGCAACACCCCAGAAAATTTTGTTTTTGGACCCTATATTAGGTTGGGTGGACCTACCTATGGTTTTGTACATGACTTTTCGCACATGGTTTTGGGAGCGATGGTTTTCAGTCCATGGTTTTGGACACGATGATTTTCAGTCCATGGTATTGGATGCTTCGGCATGTATAAATATGTATTTTAGCATTGAAAGGAACATAATGAAAAATAAAGTTGGTAGTCCCGGTTTTGGGATCTAGGGGAAATCTCTGTGTATATGTGTTTTATGTGTTATTCTCTCGCATTGTTTATTTTCTGTGTTTTAGAATTCATATGCAGGGAATTTTTGTACGGGGTTAAAACTTACAATGAATATGTACTTTAGATATTGGGTCACTTCAATTCCCAAGTATTAGTGAGGATGTCCCTAACCTTTCATCTTGAAGCCCTTTTTCAATTCTTTTTTTATGAATGTTGTTGTAGTCATTTTTATTTTATTCTAAAAAAGGGTAAAAAATTTATACGCATTAATTAAAAAAATATGTATGAAAATAAAACTAAACAAAAAGAAGAAGAAGAGAAAAGCAGAAGAATAAAGTCAAGAGAATGTTGGTGCATATATTTTTAAAATCTAATGTTTTGATTTAAAGTTGTCGTAGACCCAAAGTAAAATCCAAATGTTAAAAACTTATACATTTATTTTAATTGCAAAGTGGGACACCTTGGTGTTGGAGCAAGAATTAAAGAATTGTTGTAGCAACTACAACCTGTAGGCTTTAACCCTGTACATAAATTACCTGCATACGAATTCTAAAACACATAAAATAAACAATGCGAGAGCATAACACATAAAACACATATACACAGAGATTTCCCCTGGATCCCAAAACCGGGATTACCAGCTTGATTTTTCATTATGTTCCTTTCAATGTTACAATACATATTTATACATGCCGAAGCATCCAATACCATGGACCGAAAACCATCGTGTCCAATACCATGGACCAAAAACTATCGCGTCCAAAAAACATGTGCGAAAATCATCCACAAAACCATAGGTGGGTCCAGCCAACCTAACATAGGGTCCAAAACCAAAATTTTCTAGGGTGCTGCCCCGGACCCCATAAAGTGGGGCTACAGGTGCCCTTCAAACCCCATGTGACCCTCCCCCTCTAACCCTTGGTTAACTAAGTGGGCTAGTCGTGGAAAGAATATAACACAACCCAACATTCTCCCACTTGTTGTTTTCTTTCCACAGGGGGCCACAAGAGAGCTTAGTCATTTTCCCAGCCTTGAAATTCCCATTGTCTCTCTACACCAAGAGAA
>APFE030089851.1:48426-58640 GCA_000404065.3 Pinus taeda
AGCTTGATTTTTCATTATGTTCCTTTCAATGTTACAATACATATTTATACATGTCAAAGCATCCAATACCATGGACCGAAAACCATTGCGTCCAAAAAACATGTGCAAAAATCATGCACAAAACCATAGGTGGGTATGCCCAACCTAACATAGGGTCCAAAACCAAAATTTTCCGGGGCGCTGCCCGAACCGCATAAAGTGGGGCTACGGGTGCCTTCAAACCCCATTTGACCCTCCCCCTCTAACCCCTGGTTAACTAAGTGGGCTAGCCGTGGAAAGAATATAACACAACCCAACACAACCACCCTCCAAAATTTTGGCTTACACCAATTTTGGAGCCTCCCTTGAGAGCTTCACTTGATGATTACACACACTCGGGTTCACTCCGTGAGCTCATGTGAGCCTTTGCATATGCCTTGTTTTCTATTTTCATTCAAATTCCTGTATGTTGGTGTCTAAGTTGTGCTTGCGACCATGTTCTATTTATGATCAAAGTCTTCACTTCGTATGTGCTTATTGTGTTCGCTATGAAAGCATCTGTCACACTCACACACGGAGTCATAGTCACTATTGTGCAAGCATTGTCTCAATCAATGAACGATCAATCACGAGTGTTGCGCTTGTCACTTGCACCGTCGGTTATTCATGTTGAACATGTGTGTCTGGATGGTTTGGGTTGTTTCATCGTCGAGTCATGTGAGTGTGCGTTTGTATGATCACCTATGCATCTTTCGATCATTCACACTCTTAGTATTTTTTGCTGAATTTCTGATGACTAGACTCCCCTATGACAGCTGGATCATCACCTTGCTTTCAACTCAGTCAACTATCAACCAAAACATCGCAAAAGCACCAAGTTAATATTTTCAAGTTGCGCTACCCGCAAGCAATCAAATCATCTTCCATGTTGACCACCCGGACAGTCGGACCCGACAGTCACCCCAAGACTGACTCCCTTCAAAAATTGTGTAGAGGCCATTGACCACACTTGCTCAATTGACTGAGGAAATTGCACAGACAGGTAAGACAGGTACCAAGTTCCCGTCCCTGTCTCCTTCAGAAAATTATGCAGTTTTCCCAGTCAATCATTAAGACAGTCGACCGACTGCTCATCCAAGAAATTGCGTAGTTTTCATGAGTAGGCCTTCTACTACCCAGCAGTCAGTTCAGCTAAGAAATTGCGTAGAGATGATTAGCAAGTCGATTTCCTAGCTTTAGTGCAATTTCCCCACCAACAACTCCAAGCAGCAGACTGATATTTCCCTCCAGGAATTGCGTCGTTTTTGCTACCAGTGACTGAGCAACCAACTGCCAGTTCCCTCTGGGAATTGTGTAGTTTTGGCTGCCAGTGACCCATACAACCATCTGCTAGTTCCCTCTAGGAATTGCGCAGTTTTGGCTACCAGTCTCCTGGGAAGTTCCTCCCAAAAACTGCACAATTTCTGCTTGTTGACCCTTTATGTAGCTTGGCCCGTTCCTCTCAAAAATTACGCAAATCTGGTTGTCCAATCCCTGCTACCCATTCATTCTAAAAAATGCATAGAGCATGCCTACCTTGCCTTCCAACTTCCCAAACTTTCACTCCCAAAATTTGCCCAATTTTGCTTCCCAGCCGAGCCAAACCTCGCAGATAGTCACTGTCGACTTAGATTGCCCGTCTCCATCCCTTAGTGACTCTTTTGCAGTTTTCAACAGTAGTTCCTAGAGCCATCATCCCGCTTTACAACCTTGTTGCCTCTCTAGGTCTCTTACATCTGAAATTATCATGTGTCATGGTAGACTAGGATGTTTTGGATTTCATGTCATCTCGTCATGAGTGATTGCAGGTATAGGTACACCAACAAACATGGAAAGACGACGAATGGGATGAATGAAGGGAGCACATGCAGAAGGACACTATCACCAATGAACAAATGAACGATGCATGTGAAATGGATGAACATGACGAACATGCACCTTCGCGAACAAATGAGCTTGCCAAGCCTTCCAACATGCAAGAAAGGAACAACATGGTAAAGCTTCATCAAGCAAACCAAGGACCATCGAAGACTCCGCACACTTCGCCATGTAGAGGTGAAGCTATGGTACACCATGAAGACATCCATCACCTAGCAACACTGTAGGTTGACATGCACTCCAAAAATAGCATGAATGTACCTGCATTGTCATGTCAAGTCATGTCAAGTCATGTTGCCCACATCTCCACTATGGGCCATGTTGTCAATCAATGTGATGTAACGTGGAAGTCCAAGAGACCCACTTTTTGAACAAAGAGTCATGTAAGTCAAAAAGTCATGGGATTCAAACTGTCATGAGGGTAATCAAACATCCACAAGGGTCAATTTCAACCTTGGCTATAAATACCCCCTCATTTGTACATGCAAAGGACTTTTCAATACAGCTCCTCCCACATAGCCAAGAGAGTTTGTAATATTTTCTTTGAGGAGTAAGCAGTGGCTCCATTGCCCCACACTCGGGGTTAGTGATGTATGGTGTAACAATGTATCTTGGAACTTTCACTTAATTCAGAAGCTTGCTAACAGGGTAACACGTTTTCACACATGTATTGTATCTATTGTAAGACTAATCTTTAACACTTGTAACGCATGTTGCTTTAACCCGTGTTCTACATCTGAAATGTTTCATTTGTTGTAATGCATAATATATTAATGGAAATGTGTTGTATATGCTATTAACATTGTCTCACCTGTGTAGACTACTCACAACTGTTGCACTCGTTCAGGCTGATCTGTTGAGTGATGTACGTGTTATCTTACCTTGTATGTTGTGACTGTCGCATCGGTGTGGACTGCTCCTCCAAAAGTTGTGCATGTCCTATTGTGTTGTGTTTTCCTAACCGAGTTGGGACTATATCCCATCCAACATGGAGCTCACTTTCACCTCTCCCCCTTTACAGTGAAAGAACCATTGACATGAGTACACTTACACTCACTAGGCACACGAACCTCACTTCCTGAAGACAAAGAAAACCACTCTCCTATGCTGACAAGCAAGAGTTGAGGCAAATAATTAATACAATGGTAAGTGGGCCATCATACCAGATGGGAATCCCACACCAAATGGTGTGAGGTCTAGTTGGGACTTCATACTGAGGTCATCCCCTAAATGTTGGCGGGTCCAACACCATCAAGAACACACAACTCGTCTGGCATAGTGTTTTTGCATGCATCCGAGTCTCAAATACGGTGAGTCTAACATCACAAAACAATCGATAGTTATGTGAGAGAATTCCTCCGAGGGAATACTTCAGAAAAAAACTATCAGGGTTATTGATGACTGTGATTGACCCCTATTACTCTCCTATTTGAAACAACTTACCGCTTAGGGTGCTCCCGAGAGTGGTAAGTGGTTTCCGCCATACCATGACTCTGCAACAAGCAAGTGGGATCAGGCAAGCGAGTATGCTTCTCAATATTCTAGGTTAACCCTTCTCATGCCACCTCACCCACCTTTTCCACATCACCTACGATGCAGTTTACCACATCATCCATCTGTACTCCTTTGTCTTCACTATCATAACTCTGTTTTTCCTGCTCTCCTACCTATAAAACCCTCATTAGTTTTCTAAACTATTAATTTTGACTATTGTCTCACGCCAACTGTTGCCATCTTCAAACTTCAACATTGTCACCAAATTGCTTGCATACTTACCATGTATTTAAACAACCACAATTACTCTACATATTTTAAAAGAAATTCAAAATGATTAAAAAAGTTGTTCTTTTTGGTTCTTTGACTCACATTCTTCTCATGGACATGGATCAAAATATATTTGACCATGTATGTCCTTTTAATTTGATGGAAATTCATCAGAATGTCCTTGCTAACTAGATTGAGTCAGAAATATCTTCCAAAATGGTCAAGTCAGGTATATTTTCTACAATTATTCCTCAAACATACTTGTTCCCAGAGTTTGTTAGTTGGTTGACTTCTCCCCTGTACCCACAGAGGTTTTATGTCATGAATTCCTTGGGAGAAAACATTTTGCAATTTTCCTCATTTCTAATTTGCCAAGCCTTTAACTTCCCTCAATATGACAGCTATAAAACTTCCTCTAGTGAAACCCTCTTGTATGTTTATCAAAACATTTTAGGAGAGAACAAAAACAAATGTACAATTATATCATGCGTCTAAGTACAGTCTTTCCTTTTGATTCAACCCAATTTCCCATAATTTGTTTTTCTGAGAATGTCGGGTCTGCATTATAAATAATTGCCAGAGTCCCGGGAAGAGATGAAACCTCAGTGGTAAATTGTCAAGATATACTATTTCACTTACTGATGCAACTTGATGTTGTATCGGATATTCCAACCTTTTGGGAACATGCAATTAATTCAAAACTCCTAAATCCCAGTATTGTTGGGTGTTTTAGGTTTTCTTCATTATTAGTATACCTCTTCCTATATGTGAATGTTGATCAATTTATGGACCTGTGTTTGAATGTTATGGATATAAATAAGAAAAAGCAAACAGTGGTCAATTGGATAGACCTAGTCAGGAGTAAGCAAAACAATGAGGGTTTTTCTTATTACATTGCCTCCTTAATCTCAAATGTGTATAGAATTGTCAATAACTTTGACCCTCCCAGAATCTTACCAAAGGCTCAATCTTTCTTAGAAATGAGAAAATATCTAAAGGTTGGAAACTAGTCTTTATTTAAAGATTATATGGAAGTCAAATTGTATGGAGGAGAGATTCCACCTTATAACCTCCCTTATTTTGTTCCTATAAGGATATTTGCATTGGAATTCATCAAACTAAGTCTGAGCGTGGATCAAATACACTTCTAGTTACCTAGGATTGTTGGCCCATTCATTATTAATAATGGGAAAGTCGTTGAGGAGGCTGAAAAGATGTTGCAAGCAATGAATTTCCAACAAGGAGAAAAATGCTGCTATGATCCACATCAAATTATTTCAAAGAGGAGATTAGAGATTTATTGTGCCCCTTATGAACATGAACCAAAGCCTAAGTTGGAGAACTTAGAAAATGGTGGCTTGGTTGAGAATAAGGAAGAATGGAAGTAGAAACTCCTCTCCCCACTTAAAAGGGACTAACAAGAGGTGTTGTTGATGTTATTAATCTTGAGGGAGAAAATTCTCAAAGTAGTAAAAAGCCAAGATCATAAGGAGGTGAAGTAGAACTTGAACATCTCAGCGAGAGACCTTTCAGTGAATTTGGTTTTCAGTTGTAGCTTGAAGGAATGAAATATGCACCATCATCCCCAACTCCCGGTGAGGAAGAGCATAAATCTCTGAATGTACTAAAAGATACTTATGACCAGATAGAAGAAATAAATAAAAATATAAAGGCCAATGTTATCACACAATTGGAAGCTTAATCTATCTCTTCTTATGAAACTAGACTTTTCTCAGTGATGGATTTGGAAATAAATCAATGAGAACTCCCTTTTACACATCCGATTTCACAATCAATTTCTTCCGGAGCTGATTTCAGGATAGTCAATTTGTTTGTCAACACAAAATAATTTCCATTTCCAAACAAGATAAACTTACATAGGCAGACAAGAGAACTAATATATAATGATCTCAAGTAATCATCATTGACAACCAATAAAACAAAGGCCTTATTGGGAAAGGTAATTTATTAGCTAAAGTTGGAGAGAGCTAATTCTCGAGCTCTCCACACTCAAAATGAAGAATACAAAAAGTTGATAATAAGGCTTGGAGAAAATCTAGAAGATAAGGTAGTTGTTCAAGTTTTGATGAAAAAGGCAAAGTCTGAGATCCAAAATTTGAGAAGAAAATTGAAGTTTCCTGCCATTGAGAATATTCAAGCTCCAAAGTTGGATCAAGTTTAAAAAGAAAAGGAGATTCTATGAACTCATGGAAATGAATAAGGAGATAAGAATTCTCAATGTGCTCAATGCAGGTTTGCAGTAAAAAATAGACAACCATGTTTGCAAAATTGTGGTGCAGCCAGAGTCAAAAGCCCCATTGAAACACTTACACTGAAGACTTCAGAGGACGAGTTAAAGAAATTATAGAAAGGTATAGATTATACAAAGAAGCAGTTGAAGCACAAGGAGAGACAATTGAAAATGGCCAGAGAAAATGCAACTTAACATCACAAGAATTACCAGTTAGCTTGTGATGAAATCAAGGAGTGGAAGGAGAAGCTAAAAGGTAATATGTCTCATTCAAGAAAGAGCAATCATCTAGAATGACATTATTCAAAAGGTCAAAATAATATAATATCACATGGTAGTTATGGTTGAAGAAAATAAAATGATCAAAGCTTATGAATCCGTTATTTATACTAACACAAAAGAATCTCAAGAGAGTGCAAAGTTGGCCAAAAGAATAATTGATTATCTCAATGTCAAGTCTTCCCAGGAGTTGAGGGTAGTGGACATAATAGACATAACGCTATGGTGGCAGAGTTAACCAACATGGTGCAAAGAAATATGTACAAAAATCAAGATGAATACAAATTGTTGGAGGTGAAGGAGTCAGTGGTAACATTTAATTTTGACTTTGATAAAGGAGCATGAGCAAGATTACCCTCATGTTGGGACTAGCAAGGAAATATCCTCCCTTGGGAACAATATTAAACATTGCTAGTGGAGGTTGATAATAAGATTAATGCTTCTCATGAAAGAACAACAATTTTAAAAGCAACAACAATTATAAATTACTTGCAGAGGGATTTTCGGTTATTATGGTTAATTAAAACTTTGTTCACTGAAAAACCAACATACAACAAAGTAAACAATCTCTGGGTGGCATATAACATTATGGTGCAATGCTCAACTCCAAACTTGAATCTATGGAAAAAGTGCAATAATTTGGTGCTACCAGTAAAAGTATGAGCTATGGGACCAGGGACTTCATCAAACATGCATGAAGCTGTGTCGGAGTCCCAAATCATCGAATAATTATGTTATTGGATTTTAATGTTGGTAAATATATTATCTTGTAATTTCATGAAGTAAAAATAGTTTCACATTTAAATTTTTATGAGAACCAAATAGTTATGAAGTAGTTTTGATAGGTAACGGTTTTGTAGTTGTCTTGAATGTAATCATTTATTTAAAAATACATGAAGGGACCTGTTTTGGGGTTCCAAATTTTGGCCTCGGAGAGGATTTTTGTTGTGTAATGTACAAGACTTTCTTGGAAAGGTAATAAGAATTTTTCTGGATGATTCCAACTACTCTTTGAGTATGACATGTTATTTGTTTTACTGTAAATCATTACATGTTCTTCTTCTTTTGAAAATGTGTAAATAAGTTGTTGGTTCTTTTGGATGATACATATTTACTTCTTATTTTAATAGCTCACAATACATGTATATCTTTATTAAAAGTAACCTTAAATTGTGTTCCATATTTTCATCATTCCATTGTTGTAGTCTTTCATGGTTTCTACTAAGATTTAGTGTAAAATATTGTCCCTGCAACCTTAGACATTAGATATTCCACTTTTTCTTTCTTTCACTCTTACTGCAACTTCAAAGAGTCATTTTCATAGGTAGTGTGGGCATCTTGAGATATTTTATCTTTTCTTGAAGATTTACCCACATATTACACATCCGAAGTACATCCCTAGGCAGCCATGTACGAGATGTTAAACAAATACTATCCATTTGTTCTACATAGATGTCCTAGGCACTAACCTCCTTTCAGCTAGAGTTCGTACCTAGGGTTACAACATCTTTTGGCGTCGTTGAAGGGGAATGGAGAATAAAGTTAATTTTCCCTGGGTTTTTCTTGAAACCATTTGTTTGTGTGGTGAGAAAAGAAAGTGTGCTGCCTAAAATTTCTCACCAAGTGGGGAATTAAAAATAGTAATTTTTGCTCCAAGAAGACCTCATACATGGTCAAACACTTCCTAGCAGAAAACCCCAACTCTATTTGATCTTGAGAAGCTTATTTCTAGAAGGGTTTGAAGGGAAAACCAGTCTCCTAAAAACCCAAGTCCTACTTTGTCTTCCCCTAGTTCTAGTTTTTTCTCTCAGAATATTGAAGAAAGAAACCCATTTTTTTCAAGAAACTTGGATTTTTCAAAGGATAACTTTCCTCCTCCTCATTTTCTTTTGCAAAACCTACTCTTGAAGAAAATGTTATAAAATTATATATTACGGAGCAATGGAACACATAAAATATTGCAGAAATATAAACACATAAAATGCATAAAACAAGAAAAACACAAATATATGTGGTTCACCCAGTTTGGGCTACATCCACAAAGAAACAACCAATTCTTCTTTTATTATATTATCTAGCAAACTGAAGAGATACAACCTACAACAAATCTGCTATAACACCCTCTTCGCTCTCAATCTCCTCTCTCTTCCTCACTTAGAATACAGACATACATAGACGCAATACAATTCCCTCATATATAGTGAGGGGTTGCCTTCTAGGGCAAAAAACCCTAAATTAAACATAACTTCTATCGTCAGATCATCTGCCTAATGAACAGCCCAGATTGACTAGAAATTACTAGACTTTTACAAGGCAGTTTTACATCTATTTTTAGCTTTGGGGGCGCTACCCCTGAACCCCCGCCAGGGGACCGCTAGCCCCTGGACCCCCCAGCCGGGGGGGATCAGCCCCCCCAATCCCCCGTGAGGGGGGAAAAGTCCGCCCCACACCCGCATGGAGTGGTGTACAGTCTTCTTGGGGTATACATCCGGCTGAGACCTTTGAATACAGAAGATAATCAGGCTCCACACCCAACAATCTTCCACTTGGAGACTTATTATAGCAATTCCACCGCTACTTCATTTGCTATACAATTACTTCACTTTGGACCTGGTTGTTTCTCATCTTTTTCATCATACTTGAAACCCAATTGAAACTGAGCAGATTCTCAGTTTCTCCCTAGTTACAACTTCTGTTAACATATCTACAAGATTCTCGCTAGTGTGTATCTTTTCCAGCTTCAACTATCCATCTTTCAATGTTGACCATATGAAATGGTACTTGAGTTGTATATGTTTAGTCTTGGAAAGAAATGCAAAGTTCTTTGCAGGATGTATGGCACTCTGGCTGTCACTATATAACCTATCCAACTCCAGCTTTTTACCCAATTCATCCAGAATCCCTTGTAACCAAATCATCTCTTTACTAGCCTCTGTAGTAGCAACATACTCTTCTTCTCTTGTTGAAAGTGAAACAACAATTTGGACTTTTGAAACCCAACTGACAATTGTTCCACCTACAGTAAATACATATCATGTAGTGCTCCTCCTGTTATCTCTGTAACCTGCCATATCTGCATCAACATATCCCTATAGAGCAATGTTTGAACCACCAAAGCATAATGCTTGATTTGTGGTACCTCTCAAATACCTAAGAATCCACTTCACTGCCATCCAATGTTCTTTTTCTAGATTGTTCATGTACCTGCTTACAACTCCCACTACATGTGCAATATCAAGCCTTGTGCAGACCATTGCATACATTAAGCTTCCAACTGCTGATGCATATGGCACTTTAGACATATCAGCCATTTCTTCCTGAGCCTTGGGACACGCCTCCTTACTTAATTTGAAATGGCTAGCCAAAGTTATACCAACTGGTTTTCCATTATGCATATTAAACCTTTTCAACACCTTTTCTATGTACTCACTTTGAGACAATGTTAATTTGTGAATCTTCCTGTCTCTAGTTATTCTCATACCAAGGATTTGTTTTGTAGCACCCATCCTTCATTGTAAATGAGTTTGCTAATTTCCTTTTGAGGAAATTTATTTCCTGCATTTTAGAACCTGCAATAAGCATGTCATATACATACAATAACAATATAATATAGTTGCCATCATTTTTCCTTTTGAGATAAACACAATGATCAAAGTGACACCTAGTATAACCTTTTTCAGACATAAACCTGTCAAATTTTAGATACCACTGCCTTGGATCCTGTTTTAAGCCATACAAGCTCTTCTTCAACCTACACACTAGTTTCTCCTTTCCTTTTACCTCATATCCTTGTGGTTGTTGCATATATATCTCTTCCTCCAAATCCCCATGGAGAAAGGTTGTCTTTACATCCAACAGCTCAAGATGCAAATCTTCAACTACTGCTAGACTTAAAATAGTTCTGATTGAAGTCATTTTAACAATAGGAGAAAATATTTCATCAAAATCAATACCTTTCTTCTGTGCAAACCCTTTCACCACAAGTCTAGCTTTATACCTTTTTCTACCTCCATCTTCTTCCTTC
>APFE030089851.1:60197-89640 GCA_000404065.3 Pinus taeda
GGCAACAAATTTCTTGAGTGAAGAATTTGCATCCCCTTCTCACTCATGTGCCTGAGCCTATGATGCCAAAATGTCGTATCTTCTCCTGTAGAGGTTAAAGCATTAACAGAATTAGAAATACCATTGCATAAATACAATGTACCAACCTTTCCTCCTTTTGTTATTACCAGGGATCCTTTAGTGACCTTCTAGGTTTTATTTGTGAAATTAGTTATGCAACCTTCACCTCCCAACTGCCCTGTTGAAATCAATTTTTTCTTCAGATCTGGAACATGCCTTACCTCCTTCAATAGTCATTGATTTCCATTTTGTTGTTTTATGAAGACTGCACCCATTCCAATGACTTTACAGGGTTTATCATCACCCAATCGAACCTGTCCAAAATATCCTTGAAAATAATCATGAAAATGTTTCCTATCAAGTGTGGCATAGAATGAGGTCCCTAAATCTACCACCTAGGCATCAATAATATTTTCTAATGAAAGAATCAAAGCATCTTGCAACACATCACCTGTTACATTCGCTTCATGATTGTTTTCTTGTTGTGCGTCTCCTTCTTTTCCCTTCCGAGACTTGCAATCTTTCTTCAGGTGTCCTTTCTTCCCACATTTCCAACACATTATCCCCGATATGGACTTGGGCCTTTTCTATACTTACTGCGATATCCTGGGCTCTTTCCTCTTTCTACTTTTCTTCCCCTAGTCTCTGAAGTCAAAGCATTACCTGATGTCTCACTGGAGCTTTTCTGTCGCATTGCCTCACTAAGGATTGCACCAACAACATCATCAAACTTTAAAGTACTAGATCAAGAGACAGAGTTACTAATGGCCATAACTAAACCATTCCAACTTTCTGGCAATGAGCATAGAAATAACAGAGCCCTAACTTCATCATCAGAAGTTACCCCTACAGAACATAATTGACTTGTCACTGTATTAAAATAATTTAAATGATCAGCAACAGATCCACCTTCTGACATCTTCATATTAAATAAACACTTCATAAGAAATACCTTATTTGAGGCCGAGGTTTTTTCATATAGTTTGGCCAATGCCAACATTAAACCCTTTGTTGTCGTTTCCTTTGAAATATTAAATGTTACCGACGCCACTAGGTACAGTCGTATTGTTCCAAGTGCCTTTTTGCTGAGAATATCCCATTTTGTGTCTGTCATACTCGTCGCCTTCTTTGTCTCTATGATATAGATAATCTTCCATATGCATCTTCCACTACTGGTAGTTTTGGCCATTGAATTTTTCGACCCTAAACCTACCATCTCCCGCCATTGCTCCCACTCGAAACAAGAACCCTTCTCTCTCCTGCGAGTTTATCAACCAAATAAACCTTCGGCTCTGATACCAGTTGTTAGAAAGTTATATATTACGAAGCAATGGAACACATAAAATATTGTAGAAATCTAAACATAGAAAACGCATAAAACAAGTGAGACATAGATATACATGGTTCACCCAGTTTGGGCTACATCCACGGAGAAACAACCAACCCTTATTTTATTATATCATCAAGCAAACTGAAGAGATACAACCTACAGAAGACCTACTGTAACACCCTCTTAGCTCTCAACCTCCTCTCTCTTCCTCACTCAAAATACAGACATATATAGACGCAATACAATTCCCTCATATATAATGAGGGGTTACCTTCTAGGGAAAAAATCCTAAATTAAACATAACTTCTACCATCAGATCATCCGCCTAATGAACAGCCCAGATTGACTAGAAATTACTAGACTTTTACAAGGCAATTTAACATCTATTTTTAGCTTTGGGGGCGCTGCCCCCGAACCCCCGCCAGGGGACCGCTGGCCCCCAGACCCCCCAGCCTGGGGGGATCGTCCCCCCTACGTGGAGGGGTGTAGAGTCTTCTTAGGGTATACATCCAGTGGATACCTTTGAATACAGTAGATAATTAGGTTCCACACCCAATAGAAAATTCCTTTGAATCTGTTTCTTTTTCTTTCCCTATTGTGTTAGAAGTTAAAGAGATAAAATTGTTGACATTTCAACTGCATATCAGACCATTCTTGATTTTTCTCAACTTTTTTCAAATCTCTATAGTTCCTCCACCTTTTATTACATCTCAAGAAAGGAGTATTTTTCCTCCCCTTAATCAAAATATGGTGATTCCAGTTTTTCTGTTGAACATATATGCTCCTATGAATTTTCCTAAACTCGTGAACACGATGCATTGAGATTATCTGAAGCTCTTCCCAAGATTCATAGGAGAGGATGAGATTTCAACAAAAAATCACGTGGTTACTTTCTGTGCTTTTACAAAGAATTTAAATGTTGAATATTTGGATATGGTGATGAGGTTGTTTGAACAGTGTCTGGATGAAGATGCCAGAAACTGGTTCAAAACCATCCTAGCAAATTCAATTAATATGTGGGAAGAGTTGGAGAATGTATCCATACAAATATGGGGAGATAAAAAAGAGATCATTGATATTTTTATAACATAGTTTAATTCCATTAAAAGGAAATCAAGTGAAGAGGTTGCAAGATTTATCAAGAGATTTATTAAATTATACAACAATCTTCTAATAGAAATTAAACATCCTCATGCAAATTCTAAGGTGGTTTTGCAGGGGATTTTGAATTAGATTTTGTTTTTACTTTGAGGGAAAGGAGATCCCCTACTCTATACCATATTCAAAAATATGTCATGGAGATTGAGGCAAATTTGTCTGTTATTGGAGAACTAAAACCAAAAAATTCTCATGCAGATAAGACAAAGGGAAAAAAAGAATCTAGATCTTCAAGCTAGAATAAAGGTCCACAAGAGCAAGAACTATACTAGATGACATATAACAAGTTGGTAAAATTGGAGTTCGAAAATAAAAATCCTCCTAGACATATTTAACAAGCACAAAATATAAATTTTAATCCTCAGCTTAGAAGACCTCCTTTGCAAATTTTGCAGAGGGATAGGAAGGATAAAAAAGATTAGGTGCAACCCCCTTTATATCTTGAAGATGAACCAGAGGAAGAATTGGAGGAAACTTTAAAGTTTCAAGAAAATAAATATTATACCTTAGCAAAGGTGAAGATATGTGTGAAGAGAATCTTCCTCAGGTTTCTCTAGATGAGGAGAAAATAGATAATTATTGTAGAAGGTTTTCATATATGATGCAGGTCAAATTATGTAAGAAGTGTGATCTCAGGTCAAGGAAGGGATCTGGAAATCAGGACTAGAATGAGGAGAAACCTAAGCAAACTGTTCAAAAAACTAATGATAAGGGAAAGCAACCAATTTGAGCTATTCTAGTCTGGCATTGGGAGTCCTTCAAAGGTTCGTAGGTCAAGGTGAATCAAGAGAAACAAAAAAATCATCCTACTCCAGGTAAGCAGAAGATTCAAAAGGATAAAATAGTGGAAGAAGAGCAAGAAAAAGAAAAGAAGAATGAGCATGCCTTCAATTTTGAGAAGGAATTGGAGAAAGTTAATATTCTAATCCCATTGGCCAAGCTAGCGAAGTAGCCTATTTACAAATATCATATCACAGACTTTATCAATTATCTCAAGTCACTGTTACTATAAATACAGTCAATTTGTAAGAAGAAAGGCCAATGGTGATGTTTGGTCCTCATGTTGCACAACTGCAAGCTTGATTTAGGGGCCTCTCATAATTTGATGCCTCTTTCTCTTATGAAGCAGTTGAATTTATAAATCACTAAACCATACAAAGTTGTGTATTATTTTGACACCAAAAGAGAAGTGTGTAGGCCTAATTAAGGATTTAGTGGTATCTCTAGCACAAATCCCAGTCACAATTATTTTGATGGATGTAGTGGTTGCATACATCCCAATAAATTTAGAATGTTTCTTTCTAGATATTGGGTCTCGAAGTTGGGAGGAGTTCCAAAGCTGGATTTCACCTATGCAATAATTGCAATATTTGGTGGACAAGG
This sequence comes from Pinus taeda, assembly GCA_000404065.3. Lineage (NCBI taxonomy): Eukaryota > Viridiplantae > Streptophyta > Pinopsida > Pinales > Pinaceae > Pinus > Pinus taeda. The sequence goes on from APFE030089851.1 coordinate 64,129, forward strand.
AAGAAGGCTATATGGGGAGTCCAGATTTGTTAATACAATTACAAAACAAGGAATTTCAATTAATTCCCCAGTATATACCCAAGATAAGGATTTTTCTTGTTTTATGTTGGAAGCGAATGATGAAATTGTTGAGGACACTTAGGTGCAAGTTCCTCCAACAATTCAGAAGAAAGAAGCAATACATAATTGTGTTTGGAAATTATATTTTGATGGTGCATATTAAAAAGAGGGAAATAGTGTATGGGTTTTACTGCTTTCCCCAAAGGGTGAAATGATCCCTCTTTCTTACAAATTGGAATTTGATTCCCCAAACAATAATGTAGAATATGAAGCTCTTATTCTTGGTTTGTAGGCTACTATGTATACGAAGATTGATTGTTTGTCAATGCTTGGAGACTTGGAGTTGGTGGTAAAGAAAATAAGAGGTCAATGTCAAACAAAGCACCCAAGGCTCAAAGCTTACCAGAATGAAGTGTGGGACTTAATAGACAATTTTTTTCAACATTTAAAATTCAATTTTTCCCAAGGGAAAATAACAGGTTGGCTGATTCACTTGCAGTGGCAGATAATACCTTTAAACCTCCGCAAAATACTAAGTTGATATATGAAGTAGAAATTAGATGCATGCCTTCTATACCTGATAATGTAAAGTACTGGAAGGTATTTGAAGACGAGGAGAAAATTAAAATATGTTTGGAGATAGTTGGAGAGTTTTCTTCCTCAAGAATTGATCAAGAAGAAGAAACTGAGAAAGTTGAAGAAGAAGAAGAAGAAATTGAAAATTATTTACCTTGGCAGGATTCTAATGCAGACCATAAAATAGTGCAGCTCAAGGGGAGTGCGATTCCAAAGAATTTGGTTCCTTTGGAGAGATTGTTCGATGCAAATGGTGTTCCTATTAATATTTCTAAGCAAAATTGGGAAGATAACATGGAGGACTACAATATTGGTACTGAGTAGCAGCCTAAACTCATAAAATGGGTGAAGGGTATTTGAAAAGACTAGAAACATAGGTATCTTGAAGAAGTATACTGATATATTTGCTTGGTCTTATGAAGATCTAAAAAAATATAATAGATATATTATACAACATAAAATTCCACTAAAATCAGGGGCGAAGCCATACAAGAAAAAACTTAGAGAGATTAACCCCCTGTTACCTCCTTCAATTGAGAAAGAAGTGAAGAAGTTGCTTCAGGCTAAAATTATTGTGCCTTTAAGATATTCATATTGGGTAGCAAATTTGGTACATGTAAGGAAGAAGAATGGGGATATTAGGTTGTGTGTATATTTCCAAAATCTAAACGTGGCATCATTAAAGGGCAACTACCCTCTTCCCAAAATGGATCAGATTTTGCATAAAGTTTTAGGCTCTTCAAGGTTATCAATGATTGATGGGTTTACCTGATATAACCAAATAGTTGTCCATCCAGATGATCAAAATAAGACAAATTTCACAACACCATGGGGAACTTTTATGTATGATAAGATGCCTTTTTATTTGATGAATGTTGGAGCTACCTTCTAAAGGGATATGGACATACCCTTTGTTGGAGAGAATGATAAGTTTGTAGTTATATATCTAGATGATATTACAATTTTTTTATAAATCTGATGATGAACACTTGGGACACTTGCAACAAACTTTTGAGAAATGCAGGAAATATGGGCTATCCTTCAATCCTAAAAAGTCTCATTTTGATCTTAGAGAAGGGATTTTATTGGGGCACATTGTATCAAAAGAAGGAGTCAAAATTGATCCAAAACATGTGGAAGCAATAAGTAATATACCTTTACCCATGAATAAGAAGGAGGTATATAATTTCTTGGGCAAGATAATTTTTTTCAGAAGATTTATTCCAAACTATGCAGAGATCATAAAGGAAATTATTCATATGTTAAAGAAAGATACAAAAGTCAGATGGAATCCAACAACCTAATAACCTTTTGCAAGGATTAAGAAGGATTTTTGAGAAGCTCATGTTTTGTAAGTCCTAATTGTCAAAAGCCTTTCCAAATTTTTTATTTTGAGTGTCCTACTACAATTGCAACAGTGCTATTGAAAAAGAATGAAGATAATAAGGAGCAGTCTGTGACATTCTTTAGTCAGGTACTAAGGGATGAAAAACTTAAATACAATATTTTAGAGAAACAAGCCTATGCCCTTATTAAAGCTTTAAAAGAATTTAGGACATATATTTTACAATTTAATATCACTACATATGTGCCTAACACACTTGTCAAAGATGTACTAATGTAGGGGGATAGTGAAGGGAGAAGAGGTAAATGGATCACTAAGATACATGAGTATGAAATAGATATTATGGAAAGAAAACCGATAAAGGGACAGGGATTAGCCAAGATCTTGAAAAAATCTAATTACCAGGCGATGGGGATAAATTTATTGGCTGAAATGTGTAAACCAAAACCAATTGTTGGTGAAGGCCAATATAATGAAGAGGATAATAGAATTGCATATAAATATCTATTTTCTAATTGGTATAAAAATATTATCCAATATTTACTATTTTTTAGTTTTCCATCAAATTTTGATAGAGAAAAATATAAGGCCTTAAGAATGAAAGCCCAAAAATATGTTATTTTAAATTGTCAGCTATATTGGAGGGATATTGTTGGTGTTTTGTTGTTGTGTTTAATAGAGGAATAAATGACATAAATCATAAATGAATATCATGGCTGCAACTATGGGGTCATTATAGTTGGAGAGTTATAACACAAAATCATGAAGGTTGGTTTTTATTGGCCCAACCTATTTTCTGACATGTATAATTTTGTTAAATGTTTCAAATAATGTCAATTCTTTTCCAAAAATAAGTTTGCACCATTACCATTAATTCCAGTATTTGTAGAAGATCCTTTTAGGTAGTGGGGGTTGAATTTCATAGGGGAAATCAACCCACTTTACAGTGGACATCACAAGTGGATCCTAATAGCCACTGATTATTTCACCAAATGTGTGGAAGTCATTCCAACCTGAAATGAAATAGACTAAGTGGTTATTAAGTTTCCAGAAGAAAATATATTTGCTAGATTTGGTTGTCCTAAAAAGTTAGTTACTGACAATGCTTAGGTATTTAAATCTAAAAAATTGATTAACTTTTTCCAGAAGTATAATTTTATTATTAATCACTTTAACACCTATTATCCACAAGGAAATAGGTTGTCATAATCTTATAATAAAACTCTGGTTAGAATTCAGAAGAAGACTATTGTAGAAAACAAGAACAATTGTGATTCCCAACTTAAGTTTTCTTTGTGGGAAAATAGGGTAACAACTGAAAGGTCCACTGGAAAGTCACCTTTTGAACTGGTATATGGAATAGCATCCTTATTCCCCAGTTAATTAGCTAATATAGTAGTTGCATTAATTCAAGATGTTGAGGAAAACCCTAATGCATTGACTAGGAGAATAAATCAATTGATGGAATTCAATGAAAGCAAAGAACAAGTGACTAAAAATTTGATTCATTATCAAGAGAAGATGAAATTTTGTTTTTATAGGAAGGCCAACGATAGATTTTTTCAATTTGGAGATATTATTCTGAGGTGGGATGTCAAAAGGGAGGACAAGGGTAAACATGGCAATTTTTACCCCTTATGGTTTGAAACTTAAAAAATAGCAAAAGTGTGAGGTAACAACACCTTCATTATGGAGAATCTTGATGGAGAATTATTGTAGCTGCGTGTCAATGGGAAATATCTAAAACATTGCTTCCAACATTTAGCATTATCTATTTTTTCCATTGTAAATATTGGTGTGCCCACTATAAGTATCCTGTGTGCTTACTCATTGCATTGTCATAGCTACAATATGACTCCATGCCCAAGGTGAAGGCATAAATCCATGGTTCTTAGCGTTTTTTTCCAAAACACTATCATGAGGTGAAGCCAGTGTTGTAGTCAATTTTCTTTTATTCTGGAAAAACAAATGGTAAAAATTCTATATGCAAAAATTAAAAAAATATATATGAAGAGAAAACTAAACAAAAGCTCCTTAGTCCATGTCAATGAGCCTACACTTTTCTTATTCTATGCACTGAGTGGCTAGGACACATGCCCTAGAGTTAAGGCCTATAGCCTCACCCCCCACGAACTCCATGTCAATTGGACTATCCTCTAGTCTTTCTTACTTGCATCCCCTCTCTACTAGACTAGCTTAATAAGTCTTGCCCACCCTTAAATAAGAATAGGGCGGTTCTTGCTCGCCAATTTAGATAAGGCTTGTAGCGGAGCCGATTCATAGCGCATTTGACATATATAGAAGGGGAAACCACTTTGATATTGAAGATAAATGGAATTCGTAGTCCATGTTCTGGTTCCCGATTCACAAGTAGCATATAGCCAGTGCAGAAGAATAAAGTCAAGGGCATGTTGGTGCATATATTTTTAAAATATAATGTTTTGTTGTAAAGATGACGCATGCCCAAAGAAGAATCAATATGTTAAAAATTTATACATTTATTTTATTTGCAAAGTGGGACAACTTAGTGTTGGAGGAAGAATTAAAGAATGCACACCTCATCTGGAGCGGTATCATTGCATGCATTTGGACCTCACATACAATGAGCCCGACATCAAAAAGTAATCGACAATTATGTGAGAGAGCTCCCCTGAGGGAAGACTTGGGAAAATAAATGTTGGGTTGATTGATGGTTAATATTGACCCGGACAACACTCCTTTGTGAAACAACTTACCGCCTAAGGTGCTCTTGGGAGAGGTAAGTGGTTTCCTCCATACCACGATGTTGCAACATGCGAGTGGGATCAGGTGACAAAGTATCCTTCTCAACATTCCATGTCATCCCTCCTCACACCACCTCACCCAATTTTTCCACATCATCTGCCACATGGTCTGCAACATCATTTATTCATACTTCTTTGTCTTCACTATCATAACTCTGTTTTCCCCACTCTCTTGCCTATAAAACACCAATTTTTAATGAATTATTTCATTTTGACTGTTGTCTCATGCCAATTGTTGTTATCTTCAAACAACTCTATTACCAAATTGCTTGCATACTTACCAGGTATTTAAATAACCACAATTACTCTACAAATTTTAAAATAAATTCAAAACGACTAGGAAAATTGTTCTTTCCAGTTATTCAACTCACATTCCTCTCATGGACATGAAGTGTGATATATTTGACCCTGTTTGTCCTTTAATTTTATGGAAATTCGTTAGAATGTCCTTGTTAACTTGACTGAGTCAGAAAATCTTCCGAAATGGTCAACTCAAGTCTATTTTCTACAATTATTCCTTATACATACTTGTTCCTAGAGTTTTTTAGTTGGTTGAATTCATCTCTATACCCACAGAGGTGTTATGTCATGAATTCCCTAGGAGATATTGTTTTTCAAGTTTCCTTGTCGCTAATTCGCCAAGCCTTTGACTTCCCTCAATTTGATAGATACATCAATTTCTCTAATGAAACCCTCTCGTTTGTTTATCAAAACATGTCAGCAGAGAAAAAAATAAATTGTACAATTATATTCTGCCTCAAAGTGTAGTCCTTCCTTCTGAGTCAACCCAATTTCCCATAGTTTGTTTTGATGAGAATGTCAAACATGTATTACAAATAATTTCCAGAATCCTGGGAAGAGATGAAACCTCAATAGTAGATTTTCAAGCCATAGGGAAATTTCACCTAATGATGCAACCTAATGTTGGACTAGATATTCCAACCTTTTGGGAATATGAAATTACTTCATGACTCCTAAATTTCAGTATTGTTGGGTGTTTTAAGTTTCCTTCATTATTAGTATACCTCTTCTTGTATGTGCATGTTGACTAGTTTATGGACCTGGGTCTAAATGTTATGGATGTAAATAATCAAAAGAAAACACATTGGTGAATTGGACAAACCTAGTCAGGAGTAAGCCAACCAAAGGTTCACTCCTTTTTACAAATGAGCAAAGATCTGAAGGTTAGAGATTGGTTTTTATTTAAAGATTATATGGAATTTAGATTGTATGGAACAGAAGTTCCACCTTATAGGCTCCCTTCTTTTGTTTCTATAAGGATATTTGCATTGGAATTCATCATATAAAGCCTGATACTTGATAAAATACACTTTTCCCCATCTAGAAAAATGATTTTTATTCAAATTTCCCACGACTGTTGGCCCATTCATTGTTAATAATAGGAAAGTAGTTGAGGAGGCTGAAAAGATGTTGCAAGCAATGTTATGATCCACATTAGATTATTTCAAAGAGGAGATTATAGATTTCTTGTGTCCCTTATGCACATGGACCAAATCCTAAGTTGGAGACGTTAGAAAATAGTGGCTTGGTTGAGACACAACGAAGCATGGAAGTAGAAACTCCTCTCCCCACTAAAAAAGTACTGAAAATAGGTGTTGTTGATGTTATTAATCTTGAGAGAGAAAGTTATCAAAGTAGTAAAAAGCCAAGAAAACAAGGAGGTAAAGTATAACTTGAGCATCTCATGGAGAGGCCTTCTAATGAAGTTGGTTTTTAGTTGCAACTTGGAGGAATGAAATGTGCACCATCATCCCCAATTCCTAGTGAGGAAGAGAATAACTCTTTGAATGTACCAAAAGATACTTATGAGCAAATTGAAGAAAGAAATAAAAAGATAAAGGCCAAAGCTATCACATAATTGGAATCTCAATCCATATTTGCTTACCAAATTAGACTTATTTTAGTGATGAATTTGGAAAGAAATCAATTGAAACTATATTTTACACATCCAGTTTCAAAATCAATTTCTTCTAGAGCTAATTTTAGGATAGCCAATTTGTTTGTCAACCCAAAAGACATTTTATTTCTAGACAATATAAAATTGCACAGACAAACATGAGAATTGATATATAGTGATCTTAGAAAATCATCATTGGCAGCCAGTGAAACAAAGGCCTTATTGGGGAAGGTAATTGATCAGTTGAATTTGGAGAGAGCTAATTCTCGAGTTCTCCATAATCAAAATTAAGAATTAAAAAAATTTATAATCAGGCCTGGAGTAAATCTAGAAGATAAGGTAACTATTCAATTTTTGATGTAGAATGCAAATCCTGAGATCCAAACTTTGAGAAAAAACTTGAATTTTCCTGCTAAAGAGCATATTCAAGCTCCAGAGTTGGCTCAAACTTAACAAAAAAAAGAAAAAAAAAGAAAAAAGAAAAAAAAAGGGAGATTCTAACACGTGAACTAGTGGAAAGGAATAAGGAGTTAACTGTTCTCAAGGATCTCAATGAGGTTTACAACAAAAAAATAGACACCCATGGCTGCATAATTGTGTTGCAACATGTCTCAGAAGATCCCACTGAAAAAATCATCAGAGTTATGATAGAACTAAATATTTCAGAAGATGATTTAAAGAAATTATAGAAAGGTCGAGATGATACAAAGGAGCAGTTGAAGCACAAGGAGAGACAATTGAATATGGCCAGAGGAAACGCAACTCAATGTCACAAGAATTACCATTAAAATTGGTATGAAATCAAGGAGTTGAAGGAGAATCTAAAAGGTGATATATCTCTCATTCAAGCAAGAGAGATCATCTGGAATGACATTATTCAACAGGTCAAAAAAGTATGGGATAACATGATAGTTATGGCTCAAGAAAAAGAAATGATCAAAGATTCTGAGTTTGTTATTTGTACTAAAAAAATTGAATCTCAGGAGAGTGCACAGTTGGCCAAAAGAATAATTGATTATCTAAATTCCAATTCTTTCCAGGAGTTGAGGGTAGTGGACATAATATACAAAACAATTGTGGTGGCAGAGATAACCAAGGTGGTGTAAAGAAATATGTATAGAAAGCAAGTTGTAAGAAATTTGTTGGAGGTCAAGGAATCAATGGAAGCGTTTAATTCTAACTTTGATAAAATAGTAAGAGTAGGGTTACCCTCATGTTGGGACCATAAAGGAAATCTCCTCGCTTGGGAACAATATGAAACATTCCTAGTAGAGGCTTACAATAAGATTAATGCTTCTCATTAAAGAACAACAATTTTAAAAGGAAAAGCAATTGTAAATTACTTGCGGAGGGATTTTCAGTTGTCATGGTTAATTAAAACTATGTTTCTTGAAAATCCAACATACAACAAAGTAACCAATCTTACGACGGCATATAACATAATGATGTAGCGCTCAGCTCCGGACATGAATCTATGGAAAAGGTGGACGAATTTGTTGCTACTAGTAAAATTCTGATTTGTGGGACCAGGGACTTCATCAAGAATTCCTGAATATGCACCAGAGTCCCAAGTCATCGAATAATTATGTTATTCAATTTTCAATGTTGGAAAATATCTTATTTTGTAATTTCATGAAGTAGAAATGGTTTCACCTTTAAATTTTTATGAGAACTAAATAGTTATGAAGTAGTTTTGATGGTTAACAGTTTTGTAATTGTAGAATTGAGGCTTCTGTGATCCATCATATTTGTAAATAGAGCTTCGGCGAAAATCACATAAAAAGATTATTGTCGACGCGTTTCGAACCAACTAGTGTGGTTCATCGTCAGGACAAGTTTTGTAATTGTCTTCAATGTAATCATTTCTTTTATAACACATGAAGGGACCAGTATCTGGGTTCCGAATTTTGGCCTCAAAGAGAGAATTTTTGTTGTGTAATGTACAATAATTTCTTGGAGATGCAATATGATTTTTTCTAGATGATTCCAACTATCTGTTGAGTATGACATGTTATTTCTTTCACTGTAAATCATTATATGTTGTTCTTCTTTTGAAAATGTGTAAATGAGTTGTTGGTTATTTTTTATGATAAAAAATTACTTATGTTTTTAATAGTTCACAGTGCCTGTATATCATTATTAAAAATAAGCTTAAACTATGCTCCATATTTTCATCATTTCATTTTTGTTGTCTTTCATGGTTTCTACTAAGATTTAGTGTAAAAGATTTTATCCCTGCAACCTTATACATTAGATGTTCCACTTTTTCTTTCTTTCACTCTTACTACAACTTCAAAGAGTCATTTTCCCAAGTAGCGTGGCCATATTGAGAGGGTTTATCTTTTATCCAAGAGTTGCCCACATATTACACATTTGAAGTACATCTTTGAGAAACCATGTACGAGATGTTAAACAAATACTATCCATTTGTTCTACATATATGTCATAGGTACTGACCTCCTTTCAACCATAGGTTGTCCCTAGGATTACAACAGATGCAATATAGATTTCATTATTCCTTGTTATAAACAAATAATCTACATACACTACAAGGCATATATCAATATTTCTGAATTTCTTGACAAATATAATTGCATCATCAAGGTTAATTTTGGGTGTGTGTTATATTCTTTCAATGACTAGCCCCAGTAGTGAATCTGGGGGGTTAGAGGGGGGTAGTAGCCCCCCTCTACGGGGTTTGGGGCAACACCCTAGGGAAATTTATCTTTTGGACCCTATATTAGGTGGACGGACCTACCTATGGTTTTGTGCATGGTTTTCACACATGTTTTTGTGCATGATGGTTTTTGGCCCATGGTATTTTGTAGATCTGGTCAAGGGAACTATGGTTATGTTCTAATCTAGGGTTAATGGATTGGGATTTATGGATGCATCAAAATGTATTTATATGTATTCTAACATTGAAAGGAATATAATGAAAAATCAATTTGGTAGTCCTGATTTTGGGATCTAGGGGAAAATCTCTATGTATATCTGTTTTATGTTTTATGCTATTGCCATTGTTTATTTTCTGTTTTTAGAATTCGTATGCAGGTAATTTTTGTACGGGGTTAATACCTACATTTGGTATCAGAGTTGTTTTGGCTTCAAGGGGAAACCTTTACTACTGAGAGGTTTTTCTTGAGCCTGTGGTAGACCTTGTTCAGTGGGAGATCTACTGGATCGATTCTTGTGGTGAAAGAAGATGGCGAGAAGTGGAAAGATAGAGATCGAGAAATTTAATGGTCAGATTTTTGAGTTATGGAAACTAAAGATGGAGGATATGCTAGTGTATAAAGATCAATGGATCATGGTATATTTTGGTACTAAACGAACAACAATGTCAGATGAATACTAGGTGAAGTTGGATTGGAAGGAAAAGAGAACAATACGATTATGTATCTCAGATTCAATATTGTTGAACATATTAGGGGAAGCTTTGGCAAAGGATTTGTGGGACAAGTTAGGGACTTTGTACCAATCTAAGTCTCTGATGAATAAACTATTCCTACAGAAAATATTTATAACCTGAGGATGAAGGATGGAGACCCATTGAAAAAGCATCTGAACACCTTTAATATTGTGGTAAGCCGATTGTTATCTGTTGATATAAAAATTTCAGATGAAGATAAGTGCATTAGTTTGTTGTGTTCTCTACCAGATTCATGGAATAGTCTGGTTGTTACAATAGGTAGCAATACGACAACCTTGTAGTTTGATGAAATAGTCTCATCCTTGCTGTCGGAGGATATGAGATAAAAAAATACGAAGGTCTAGAATGGTGATACCTTGTCTATACTAGGATGGTCAAAAACATAAACAAAAATAAATCCTTGAGCGAGAGATATAAATATCCAAGAAAACCCGTAAAGGTGTGCTGGAAATGTGGAAATGAAGGGCATTTCAAAAGGACTGTAGATCTAAATCTCCAGAGAAAGGAAATGGATCTGATGATTCTCCTTCTGCAGAGGAAAAAACCACCTCATATGAAGGTGGGGATGTGTACTTTGCTTCTTCTTCAAATACACATGTAGGTCATGAGGCGTGGTTGATTGACTCAGGCACATCCTTTCACTTCACTACCCACAAGGAGTGGTTCTGCGAGTATGATAAATATGATGGTGGTGATGTATTATTAGGGGATGACAGGAAGGATAGAATTGTTGGTTGTGAAAAATTCAAGTTGAATTTACAAGGTGGAAGGATTAGAACATCTCTGGGTGTTCTACATATTCTTGCATTGGCTAGAAATATGTTTTATGTAAGCAAGCTGGATGATGCAGGTGTAAAAATAGTGTTCGAGAAAGATACCTGCAAGATGGTTTAGGCAACACTCGTATTGATGCGAGGAGTTCAAATTGGAACTTTGTACAAGATTCAGGGTAACACTGTTATTGATGGGTGAAACAGTTATGTGGTTCCTAAAAGTAGAGCAGAAAATCTAGTGGTTTCTGGGGAAAAGACCATGCTATGGCATCAAATGCTTGGACATATTGCAGAGAAGGGCCTTCAAATACTTCATGGTAATGGTATGGTAGAACGTATGTCTAATTTCTTTCTCGATTTTGATTTATGTGAAAATTGTGTATATGAGAAGAAGAATCGGGTGAGTTTCCCCTCTGGTGCTAAGAGGGTGAAACATATATTAGAGCTTGTGCACAATGATGTGTTTGGACCTGTGTCGGTTCCATCACTAGGTAAGTCTATATACTATGTATCATTTATAAATTACTTCTCAATGAATACATGGATATATTTCCTCAAGAAGAAATCTGAAGCATTTGACAGATGTAAAGAATTTAAGGTTGTGGTGGAAAACCAGACAGAGAATAAGATAAAGATGTTGAGAGCTTTGCAAGAAGGGATTTGAAGAGTTCTGTAAGAAGTGTGGTATAGCACGACAAAAGAATACTCCATACACACCTCAACAAAATGGAGTTGCAGAAATAATGAACAAGACGTTGATGGAAAAAGCAAGAAGTATGCTCAGTGGTGTCGGGTTAGGACATGAATTCTGGGCAGAGGTGGTGGAGACTACATGTTAGCTAGTCAACATATCACCTTCATCAACATTGGAGGATAAGACTCCATAAGAGGTATGGACTAGTAAGAAACCCTCTCATTCACATCTAAGGGTATTTGGATGTGATGCATATGTACATGTTCCAAAGGAGAAAAGAAACAAGCTGGATAGTTAATATGAAAGGTGCATCTTTATTGGCTATAAGGATGGTTTAAAAGGCTATAAGCTTTGGAACCCAGAAACAAGGAAGGTTGTGTGCAACCGCGATGTGGTTTTTAGAGAGGTGAAAGATTTTATTAACATGAAGTACTACCAAAGGAACCTGAGAAGATAGAGTTTGAGCTAAAGGAGGAGGAATCAGACGCTAGAGCAAAAGAGGAATCGGAAGATGAAGAGCCACAAACTCTAGCTGTGAGAAGATCAGTTCGATAAAGAAGGCAACCAGAAAGGTATACACTAGCTACTTTCTATTCAAATTTTTCTTTATCTATTACTGATGATGATCACAAAACTGTAAGGGAAGCAGTAGATTCAGAGGATGGAAAATTCTAGAAAGAGACCATGGTTGATGAAATGGCATCTTTGCACAAATATGAGGCTTGGGATCTCGTGGAGTTTTCATCTAGAAGGAAACCCATTGGAAATAAATGGGTGTTTAAGAAGAAGATGAATGAAAAAGGAAATTGGAGAAATATAAAGCTCGGTTGGTAGCAAAAGCTTATTCCTAGGTGTCGGGAATTGATTTTGGTGATATTTTTTCTCCTGTTTCCAAGGTAGCTTCTATTAGATTAATTTTATGTGTTGTTGTTTCTTTTGATTTTGAGGTAGAACAGATGGATGTGAAGACAACATTTATTCATGGGGATATGGAAGAAGAGATCTACATGAAACTGCCTAAAGGCTTTGCTGTGAAGGGAAAGAAAGAACTGGTATGCAAGTTAAAAAATTCTTTGTATCAGTTAAAATAGTCACCAAGGATGTGGTATCCAAATTTTGATAAATATATACGGGGACTTGGCTTCACCAAAAGAAAGTCAGATCATTGTGTGTATTTTAAATTAATTTGTGACTGTGCTATTTCTTTGGTATTGTATGTGGATGATATGTTGTTGATTGAAAATAACAAAGTAATTATCCAGGAATTGAAGACCCAATTGTCCTCCAAATTCAACATGAAAGATCTTGGTGCTGCAAACTATATTTTGGGAATGGAAATTAAATGAGATCGGGAAAAGAGGAAGCTCTGGTTAAACCATAGGAAGTATGTTGAGACAATACTGCAAAGGTTTAATATGCAGGATAGTAAACCAATGAAGGTTCTTATTCTTGTAGGTGTAAAGTTATCTCCTGAATAGTGTCCCAAGACACAAGAAGAGGAAGAGGACATGTCCTGTGTTCCATATGCAAGTGCAGTCGGTAACCTGATGTATGAAATGGTCTGTACTAGACCAAAAATTGCACATGAAGTGGGAGTATTGAGCAAGTTTATGTCAAAACCAGGGAAGGAATATTGGACAATAGTGAAGCGGGTTTTCAGGTATTTGCGTGGCACTAGTGAATATGGTCTGTGCTACTAAGGAAGGTTGGGACTCGACAAAGTTTTGGACATCCATGGCTTTGCTGGTGTAGACTGGGCTGGAGATCTGGATCAAATAAGATCTAAAAGTGGGTATGTATTTAAACTATTTGGAGGTGCAGTCAATTGGATGAGTAAGAGGTAGTATGTGGTGGCACTTTCAACTACAGAGGCAGAATACATGGCAACCACTCATGCAAGCAAGGAAGCAGTTTGGTTGCAAATATTGTGTTCAAGTATGAGGTTAGTACAATGAGTTATAAGGATATATTGTGGCATCCAAAGTGCAATTTTCTTGGCAAAGAACCCTGCTTATCATTCAAAGACAAAGCATATTGATGTTCAATATCACTTTGTAAGAGATATGGTTCATGAAAAAAATGTGTTACTGGTAAAGGTGGACACTATGAAGAATATTATAGATGCATTGACAAATTTTGTGATCACTTCGAATTTCTCTTGGTGTAGAGAAATAATGGGCGTAGTGCTGGACCAATGACTATGCTCTCCTGTGGACCCCTTTGGAAGAAAAAAATAAGTGGGAGAATGTTTGGTGCGTGTTATATTATTTCCATGACTATCCCTAGTAGTGAAGCCAAGGGGTTAGAGGGGGGGAAGCCAAACTCCCCTTCATTGTGTCGAGCATATAGGGGGGTCACAAGGGTGGAAGTGCACCCCCCCCATCGAGGGGTTTGAGGGGGGTGGTAGCCCACCTCTATGGGGTCTAGGGCAATGCCCCAAGGGAATTTATTTTTTGGACCCTATATTAGGTGGGCGGACCTACCTATGGTTTTGTATGTGGTTTTCACACATGGTTTTGGGAATGATGGTTTTTTTCCCATGGTATTTTGTAGATCTAGTTAAGGGAACTACGATTATGTTCTAATATCGAGTTAATGGATTGGGGTTTATGGATGATTCAAAATGTATATATATGTATTGTAACATTGAAAGGAATATAATGAAAAATCAATCCGGTAGTCCCGGTTTTGGGATGTAGGAGAAACATTTTGTGTATATATGTGTTATGTTTTATGCTCTTGCCATTGTTTATTTTATATTTTTAGAATTTGTATGTAGGTAATTTCTGTACGGGGATAAAATCTACAATTAAAGTGTTTGAAATTAAATTTCATAAGTACCTCAATTAACTTTTCATACCAAGATCATGGTCCTTGTTTTAGGCCATCTAAGGATTTTATTGAGTTCACATATTCTTTATGCCTTCCCCTTCAAAACAAAACCTTCTAGCTAAGAATTGAAGACATCCACTTACGAATCTACATTCAACAAAGTAATATTCATATCCATTTGATGAACTTTTCATCAGTTTGAGCTACCAAAGCAAAGAGATTATGGTGTCCCACTTTGTTGTGGGGGAAAAGTATCCTTATAATCAATACCTTCCTTTTGTGAAAACCCTTTTGCCACGATCCTTTCTTTGTGCCTTTTAAATGAACCATTTGATTTGTACTTTCTCTTGTAGACCCACCTACAACCAATTGATTTGGTTCCAAATGGAGTGTCCACGACCTTCCATGTTCCATTCTTTATGAAAACATCATACTCATTTTGCATTACTTCTTTCTATCATCATGAGAAGCAACTTCTTTAAAGGAGTTGACTTCTTTAAATGAAACAAATTCTTTACGAAAGCATCATAATCATTCTACATTAAAACTTTCTAGCCGTCAATTCCAATGTTTCACCCTTGTGAGCATCATTCCATGCAATGACTGCTATATGGACTATTCAAAATCATGAGAAATTTGGTCAGTTGAGACTAATAATCATGGATATGGCTATATTTTAATGACTTACTCTACAAAGTTACTTAATGATGAAAATGATATCTAATGTGTTGCACTAAGAAATCCCATGCTTAAAATTAAAAGAGTGAAGGAAGCTCTATTTGAATAGTTCATATGGAACAATACTTGCTAAGGTTTTGCAAATGGGGTAGAAATCTAAGTGGGCTTGATTGTGGGTAAAACTCCATAGTTAAGTGCGCTTGATCAAGAGTATTGGGATGGGTGACCTCTCAAGAAATCATGGTTATCGGGTGAAAGCCTTGAAGGTGATGATTAAATCTATGTGATTTATTTCGCTAGTATCAATCCCACTTATTCACCCTTGTGAGCATCATCTGATGCAATTAATGCTATGTGGACTACTCAAAATCATGAGAAATTTGGTCAATTGTGACTAATACTCATGGATATGGTCATAATCTATTTACTCACTCTATAAAGTTAGTTAATCCCAAAAATTATATCTAAAATCAATAATTAACAAATACGGAACCTAAAGGAATTAAACCCCCATAGTGTATATTTCAGTTTATTTTTATTAGTTTTTTAGTGACAAATTGTTCAATTCAACATCCATGAAAATTTATAGGTCATATTGGTATCAAAGAAGATTTATTTGGGGAATCTCCTTGGAAGTTGTAGGGGGTCTGAGAAGTGGTGTAACAAATTATTCATAGAACCCTAACCATGGCCAATGCATCTATTCATAGTAACTTTGATTTAGAAAAGAAGAGATTAATTTAGGTTGGAAGCACATGTCGCAAATATTAATAGCAATATTCACCTCCTTATTGTAGAAATTTGATAGAAATTTCAATTTCTCAAGGTTTCAAACTAAAAAACAAGAGACACAATTATACTCTGCAATTCTGCAGAATGGAAATTACTATTTAGAACAACATGCATAGACATGCAACAAGCAAAACCAAAAGTACACAATGATTTCTAGGGGAACCCAACTGGGGAAAACCCCTCAAAACTCTTTGTATCAATTAGTTGAATAGAGAAATTATTATAATTGCATTCTCCAGCTCTGAGCACCACCTGCAAAAGAAAAAATGTTCTCTCTACTGAATGAGAACCTCTAGCCATCATTTAGCCACTTTATTCCTCCTCCATCCTCCTATTTCCTTGCACAATTCTAAGAAAATTTGAGCTCCTAAACAATAGGGAAGTCCCCATTTCCTTGCATAATTCCCAAGGAATTGATCTCCTGACTGCATGCAACAACTATACTCTCAACTAGTATACACTTACTGTTACACTAGCTTTTGTCTCCACCACTTCAACTGAGCAATTCAAATTCCATGCATGTCTAGGCTATTTTGGGTTGATTTATTACTTAACTAACAAATCTCTCAGTTAGATTGTTGCCTCATTGCAAAAATTACCTTCAACTGACTCTATTAATTGTTAGAGGTCAGTTAACAAAGCACAACTTAAAATAACTGAACTAGATTACTAAAATTTAGCAATCAACACATGCATGACTGAACTCCATGCCCGCTAACTCGAATTTATTGAGTGTTGTGCTATACAACAACCCCCCATTTCATAAAATTTTACTTCCAAAATTATAATATGAAATGGGTCCCTTTTAGATTAAATTGGTATCAACTTATCATTCCTCAAAAGGTCTGCAAGCAAGCAAAACATTATAAAACCTTTTGAGTTAATATATAATCGGTCTTATAATAAAAAATGAATAATTCTTTATTAATGCGATAAAGTGATTGCAAGATCGCATATCGCAATAACAAAGGATGCATAACAAAGGATCCATTGGTTTTCCCCGATGCGACAAGCGCGAATAACCATTGGCTATTGGGAAAATAAGCAATCCTAACAAAAGGCCCCTCTCCTTTCTTCGATGCGATATCGCTATCAGCAATCGGGGAATGCGATGTGTATGCAACGAAAGGTCTTCTCCTAAATACTCCCGATGCGAATTAGCAATATCACTATCAGCGATCGGGGATTCCGCAATGACATAAATGAAACCACTCAAGCTTTCCTCCGATCGCCAATTGCGATAAAGCCAAGCGCGACTTTCAAAAAGGATTGATATGGCTTCGGCATATTGTATTAATTATTATTAAAAGCCTTTCTCTTCCCGATAGTGATTCACTTGCGCCCAACCGCCAAAAAATCAAATCCACGCTTAAATGGACTATTCGGCAAATAAAGGATATGATGAGCTTTTAAAATGATTGACAGGTTTAAACAGCCAATTAATGGAGGAGTTATACCAAAATCTCTTTAGAGATTGTATCCGCGGGAGCCTTATGTTAATCCTCCATTATTCATTTATTGGCATAATTCTTCCATACTTGGTTTTTGCCATCTATTCTCCGCATTACGTTCATTTTATCTCTTGTGCAGAGCTTCTCTGCAGTAGAAAATTCAAACCAAATGGGGAAGAAATCTAAGAAATTTGGAACAGCTTCAGCCTCTGTGGTAACAGGACAACATGCTGCCGATCCGGGACCAAGTAAAAAAGGATTAATCTCAGATACCACATGTCTTGGTCTCGGTAATACTACTTGGCAAAGCATCTAAAACCTGGTCGAAGCTGAAGAACCTCAGCAAACATCGGTACGGCCTACAACAGGCTCAAGCCGAAAATCCGATGCGACTCTAAAAGATTTGGTTGATTCCTATCTACACAGGATAGCGGCTCGAGAGAAAATTCTTCCATATACAGATGTGGTGAGATGGGCCGTTGAAGAAATTCCAATTACGAACAGAACATTTTGCACTATTTGTTATCGCTCAGGTTGTCCCTTGGCTCCTTAAGGGATACTACCGAGGTAACACCAAACCAATCTTTGGACTGCGGGTCCTAGCCTACCTACAATCAGAGAGGGCTCTCTCTTCGTAATTTAGCTTTGTTTAGGGTGATTTTAGGCTAGTTATTGAGTACAAGGGGTATTGTTTGTGTTTTGGTGGGAAGGAGGATGGTTTCAAGTAGAGAGGCAATGCATAGTGTGATAAGTTTCAAACCATTGGGCATGGAGTCAGGGAGTAGGACTGCTGGTGTGTTTTCTTGGTCACAAGAGAAATATGGAGTAGGATAGCTGCTCATGAAATAATTATTCAGGCTGAAAAAGGATGAAGTGGAGGTCAGAGATGTAAGGCAACTAAGAAATATTTCATCTGGCTGACAGAGGTAAGGTGAATGAACTCTATCTAGGAATAGTCAAGATTTCCTAAATAAAAATCATACATGGATGACATAGAACAAATATGAGCCATGAGGTATTCATATTAATGCCTAAGTCAGAAGAAAAACATATAGAAATTGCAGAAATTGAGTATAAAGTGTTGTAAGGCAAATTGTTGACTAGTCTTTCTTTCTGCAATCTAGATAGTGACGATGATACCAACATATATAAACTGAAAAAACAAAGGCAAGAGACACTTATTGGGCCATGTGGCAGCATAAGAATTCCGTAATCACCCTTCAGGCATTAAAAAGAAACATAATAGACAGTCCATCATCCAAGCTCTTGAGCAATCTCTGATTATAAAAACTCTCAATAATACAGCGCAGGTATGGAGTGTAGCAAACCAACCAATCGGATTGAAAGTTTAAGGAATGAGAGGCAACAAAGAATCTTTCATTCAGCATAACAGAAGGAAGGTGAAAGAGCTCTGTCTAGGAGCAGTCAAAAATCCCTAGATAACTACCAAAACATGGGTGAATTCGAGGAGATATGAGCCAAAGGGAATTCATATTCATTACCAGTTCAGATGAAAACATAAAGAAACAACAGACCTTGAGCATAGAGTGCAGCTAAGAAAGTTCTAAGCTAATCTTTCTATCTGCTTTTTAGATGGTGATACATGTATATTATGAGCATAAATCACCGAAAACAGAGGTGAGAGGCACTTATTCAGTCATGTTGCAGCACTAGAATTCCATAATTCACCCTTAAAACATTTAAAAACACAACACACAGTCCATTCTCCAAACTTTCAGCAGTCTTTGATTAAGGAAAAACATATCAGATGTACAGAAAAATTCTCTCTTGGACTGTATCCACCGATTCTTCTTTTTTCCTCCCCTAAGACTGTTTATAGGGTGGTTTATATAGAAAAATATTTACAGACTTCCCTTGAACAGGTGTCAAAGGGGAAAAATATCAAAAAAATATCTCTAAAGCAGATCTAAAAGAGATCTGTGTAGTAACTGTCTTCAATTCAATGTTGTGCTAGAAATCAATGCAAAAATATCTAAAAAGAGTTGCGCTGGGGCAGCTGGCAACTCAAGTTATGCTACTGAGGGCTGCGCGTGAGAGATCAGCCTCAAAAATGATTGAACAGTGGTCCTGGATCTGTGCGCTGGCCTCATGGCCATAACTCTGTAATAACTGCACATTGAATCCTTTTGTCAGCACCGTTTAGGCGGTTCCGCTGCCCTCAAGTGGCATTGATTCCTTTAAAATCTGATATGAATAGTCTTTAATAGCTTTAACTATGTTCCTGGTGAGTTTTAAAGGATTAGCGCTGCCTCTTTGACTTTGATGAAGGTCTTTGAACTGTTCAATCACTTATTTATGGCCGCTGCTCGGCCTTCTGCCACCTTTGGAGTCGTTATCGGCCCCTTTGATGACTGCTGATCATTTATATATTTCATCTCTGCTGATCATAGTTTCTACCATCCATTATCCATGCTAGGATTTCTTAGAAAACACTTCCTCTCGACGGCATTTTACAATTTTGTTCCAGACAGACTTGCTTTGTCCTAGAGATGGTTCATTCCCAACGATCCAGAGACAAAATCTTGGACGCGTTAGAGCAACATTTGTATGTCGTGGATCCGAAAGGAAGCCGATTAACTGTTGATTTTATTATAATATCTTTTGGCCACTTTGAAATTCATCAATTAAAGAACTTGAGCACGATAAGGTGATATCACGCGAATGCTTATTTTTAAGTTGCCTCTAGAAGCACACACTGTCAACGCGCGCTATGTTACTCCATTGTTGAACAAAGCTTTGCACTGACAGTGACAAATATCTGCTTTGGAGCTACCCTGTCTACAACCAACATATTCATAAGGAGTGAGATTCATTCCATCCCTCACAGCGTTAACCACACAACAATCTGCAATTGTGTAGAATGCATATCTCTCAAACAATGGAACTGCTCTGTCTACTAATATGACAGGCTCATAGCCAGGGCGCCCAAATGTCTCATCGATTCTCTTGGTAATTGAATATCATCTATCATCTGCTCTTTGTTTTCCATATTTCCTTGTCGAAGCCAACTACAGCCATCACCCCGAGAAATATTCGCCCTGGCACGTTGTTCATCAAAGAGAAAGCTAATGTCATCCTGTTCAGACAAAATTTCTGTTCCTTCCTTATGCTTCTGGACATCATAAAACTGATGCAGCTGCTTCTTGTAGTCTACGCTTCTTTAGAGAACCAGGCTCACCATCCCTGGAATCTTCTGTAACCAATTTTCGTTTGGGGCTCTCAGAGCCAATTACTTCAGGTCCCAAAGAATTGTCCCTTGTAGTAGTAGCAGAAAACACTGAGCTTATAGATTGTAAATCAGTAAATTCTTTAGTAACACTCTCTGGCACTGGAGAATCATCCTTTTCATCTTCATAATCAACCAAAGCAATGGGCCCATCCCTAAAAGATGAAAAACAAGCACTTCCATTCACCACATCAGCATGTCCCTGTTCATTTGGTACATGTCCTATACGAGCAGATGCAGTATCCTCTTCGTCATCATTGTCCTCATTGAAGTAATCTTCCTCTTTTTTCTCAAGAGCTTGGTCATCTGCCCTCTTTCTCTGATCAGCAATGTTATTCACCTGACCTGAATGATTTGGGCCCTTCCCTCCGGACACACTTCTTGTAGTCACTCCATCAAGAGTCTGCTCATATTTCAGCTTTAGTGCTTGGAAAGTACCCACACAATCTAACTTTTCTAATTGATCAGAAAATTTATTGATCAAGTATTCAACCAAGCATTTGATATTTTCCTTACGAATGTATTCTATAAGCTCAAGAACTGTTGAATTAAGAAGATTATATCGATTTCCATTAGCAGTAAAAGCCTGAATTACTGGTTCAAAAAGGTTATGATTTACAATGTGGCGATTAAGATAAGCATCATTTCGAGATAGTATTGTTCTCAGAAATCGAACAGCAGTAGCAACAAGATATTTTTCTTTTCTCTGAGTTAATTGGAAGGTGGTTTAAATGAGCAAGATGAGGGTTCTTACTAAGTTTCAAGTAAACTTAGTAATTCCCAAGCATAGTTATGGTTATATTTCAACCAATGGAGGGGATATGTACTTAGGGGGATCTTATATATATTTTTAGTATGGGGAGGGAAGAATAACTGGGATTTACATAATAATTTAGAAGTTAATATGAAATTTGATCAGAAAGCGCTAAGGATAGAAATCTTAGGCTTTAAAGGGGAAATAGGACTTATAGAGGAAGTATGAACATTCCTTGAGTAAAGCAGATCTTTACCAAGGCAATTGCTATGAAAAAGGATGAGACTAAGAGATATCAAGCAGATCTTGACCTCTTTAGGGGAAGTTAGTGAGTGTTTGAGGAAAGAGGAAGAAGGGGAATTTAGACATGCCTCGCTTGAGCTCCTCCAAATGGAAAACTTCCTTATGCTTGACATGTGAATGGATATGACACTTGAAAACATGAAATGGATCACAAGCCATGATTCCGCAACCACAAAGCTACCTACCCGGCCTACTTACCTAGCATCTTGTCTTCTTTTTGGTTTGGGTGCACTTGAACTAGCAAACCCAACTTTTCAACTTTTCTTTCAGCTATCCTCCTATCTAAATCGATCCTTATTTCTTTCGAGGCTCAGATTAAGCTGATGAGCACCCTTGTTTTTCTACCTATTTACAAATCTACCAAGATTAAGCTTGTTTGGACAGATATTCATCTCTATATTCTAAAACAAGCAATTGAAACCTAGGGAAGCCAAGATTAAACTGTTTGGCCTTCCCTTAACTGAACAACACTTCAAAATTGGAATAACTCATCAAAATGGAAACTCTGTGGAAATATGGAACCTTTGAAGTAATAAAAAGATGACATATTTGGCATGTAAACAGTCAATCATGAAATATGAACACCTATTGCAATAGGAGGCTAACACTATTGACGGGAGAGTATTCGGTTCGTTTCAGCCCAATGATTTGAGACAAATGTACCATTTGCCCGAACCAGAGAAGAAGTATAATAAAGCATTTCTGGAAAAGTTTAGAGATGAAAATGAAACTGAGTCAGTGCTTATACGGGAATGGAGACAGAACCCGACGAAACACAAACATGAGTCTTCGGGTAAGTACTCCATCGATTCCTTATGTTCTCCTTATTGTTATGCTGGAGCTATGATGTGTCAAATGTGGGGGTTGCATGACTCCTCAAAATTTTCCATAGAGATGTTACCTTTGATGGAAGCAGCATGTAATAGTGAAATCATGGATTGGGGGAATATATTATCGGATAAGTTAGCAACAGCTATTCTTGACTTCAGAAACAAATCTCGTGTTACTGATAGATTCATCCCTCCATTTTACTTTAGTGCTTACATCTTAGACACCCTCTATTTTAATTCTGAGTTTCCTGTGCTAGGGTGGAGATGGACTCCACAGGACCCCATGCCTATTCATATCTATCACCAGAAGTTATGGAAAGCCCATTATAAACACCACCTATATCAAGTCTGCAATGGATTCATGCTACCTATTTACTATGCAATTTTTGATAAACCTGCTCCTAAGATTTCCTCTCAAGTGGAGATTGACTTGATAGCCTTAGGAACCTGGTTCGGAGAAGAAAAATTCACTTATGTAAGAGTTTTCGACAGTCAGGCCAAGCCTCATGTCCTCCCCTTGTATATACCAGACAAACTATTAGCTCGAGAGATAGCATATCAGCTTACATCTACATCAGCTACAAAGACTCTAAGGAATTCAAAGAAGCAAGTCTGGCCTCCTTTTCCTCTAAGGTGTGGCGTTTATACTCTGCATGATTACAAGCATGCAGAGAAAGAGGTGGAAAAGATTAACATACTAAATCTCACCACTCTTCCTAATAGACGCTTTGATCCAAACAAAGTCGTCTATAATGTTCTAGACCAGGCCAAACTCACTAAATTTGAACATAAAGAAGATGAGTTTGATGACCTGTTCTCCTCGGCCAAGTCGCTAGTTCAGGTGCAAGCGAAAGCTAAAATGAGATACCATGACGACAGGTTAGTTGAATTTAACAAATTTAGAGAGCAGAGGTTGCAAACTCTGCCTCTAGATTTGTTAGCCATTGCCCCGATGACATAATCAAGCGAGCCTGAACAGTAGCTTACCAACGAACCTCCTGCTACATCATAATTTTTTGAAGAAGTACAAAGAAGAGAGCAGGAGGAACTCCGAAGGAAAGACAAAGAGGAAGCACAGAGGAAAGACAGAAAGGAAGCACAAAAGAAAGAACAAGAGAGAATACGTGAGGAGGAACAGAGAAGGCAGCAGGAGCAGAGCAGCAAGGATGTGAATGTCGACACTCAAATTGACCCAAGATTGCTCCAGGAATGGCAGCAATTTGATTCAATTATAAGCAATCTTGAGAGCTCAAGGGATGTCGATACATCCAAAGCAGCCGATACACAGGATACAGCATTGAAAGAGGTTCCAAGCGAAGGAACCAGTGGTCTACCCCCTACTACAGAATTAGAAATAATTCCCAAGGATCCTTCGGATCAAATCATTTTGCAGGTGGAGGATATTCCTCCATTGGATGTCTTCTATAGCCCAAAACACAGGGCTGTAATAAAGCGACATCGGAAAAGGAGAAGGATTGATCAATCTTCCCTGTTCCCTGAACAAACAGTAACAACCAATGTAGTTTGGAAGGAAGAATTCGATCCTTCCGATGACTTGACAAAGTTGTCCCAATATGCTGGAGCCTATTCGGTGGCCACCATGGACAAGGCATCGAAGGTGAGCAATTTTTTGAAAGAAAAGGATCAGGTGATCGCTTCACTACAAACACAGCTATCAGAGGCATAGCAGAAAGCAGAACAACTACAACAACAATTTTCCACGCAGCAACAGTTAAATAACCAACTGAACAAATAGTTGCATGAAGAGAAACAGAGGGCAGATTCGGGAGCGATTAAGAGATAGAAAGAATTATCGGAGGCATTATAAAAATTGAAGGCAATGAATGAACAGATGGTAAAGACAAAAGATGAGCATATTGCTTAATTATCAGCTCAAATAGAGAAGTTCAAGAGTCTTCCCCAGCCTGCCGATTTCAGAGCAGAGGCAATAAAGATTAATAAGGCACTAATAACACAAATAAGATTGTTGTGTCATAAAATTGCTCAAGTGGAACCTCTGTGTGACATAACAACATCTATAATAGATAAATCAGTTGATGCCACACAGGACTTAGAGCAAGCTGATGAGACTTTAACAGATTTTCTTACTTGGCAGGACACTAATGAGGGACAGGCAACGAACTTGCCTAAAATCTTAGAATCCCATAAATAAATTCTATTCATGGAGTGGCAGTCCCAATTGATGAAAGCAGAGAGAGCGGTTTCTTGATGAAAATTATCTACGAACAATTTGATTGATTTGATTAACAATACTCTCTATTTATCTAACATGATCTCTCAATGTACACCAGGTAAATTACTATCGCCAAAACATTGGAGCAATCATGTTACCAAGAGCTAGAAAAGAATGGGAGATTGATCACAGGGATTAAAAGTTTAACTTGGGACACCTATTGGTTGTTCCTAGTAAAACCATACAGCCAGAGAGCCGCCCTCAAGTGCCTAACGGATGCAATCGGGTGTATCATTCCCGATATACACGATGCCATCTATGCTGCTCAAATCAATTCTCGTCTCAGCCGCCCTCAAAAAGTGGAACCAATGCTGGCGATATGCCAACTCAGGTCAAAAGGCAAACAGCTAGAGTGATGAATCATGCTGCCGACTACCAGATTGCTGTGGGGGAGATATTCAAGATCGAGTTATACCAATTTAGTAGCATTTTAATTTTGTAGTTTGTTAGTTTAATTTAGTATTTATAGACCCTTTCATGTATTTAGAAAGGGTCGTAAATTTTTGTATATGACTTAAGCCTGAAGTTGCATTACTGTACTTCAGGCATATTCTTTTATGAAAACTGGACCAACTATTCCAATTTTGATAACGAAGCTTTTATGTGGATGTGCACTACTGCCTTTATTTAAAAGTATTTCTGAGTCGGAAGAAGGAATTCGAATTGTGATTGACGTTGGGAATGATTTGCAGCTCATATGGTACTATTATCTATGTCTGAATTCATTCTTTTTATGTGAATTGTTGTTTGATCATTCTTGCTATTATTGAATATATGCATGTGTTTTAA
>APFE030089854.1:0-14135 GCA_000404065.3 Pinus taeda
CTGTCTCTCCTTAGCTGTGCCTTTAGGCCTCTATTGACTGCGGATTAGGGCTAGATAGAAGCCTGTTGAGACTGCGGTTAGGGCCTGTTTACTGCGTAGATAAGCCTGCGGCTTACAGTGGCTCACTGCGGCTCCTGCGGCTCACTGCGGCTACTGCGGCTCACTGCGGCTACTGCGGCTCACTGTGGCTCACTGCGGCTACTGTGGCTCTTCCTCCATTGACTGTAATTTAGGGCAGCGTATAAGATTAGGGCATCATCATATTCAGCCAACGAAAATCATAAGTGAAATCTCCTTCTCCATAAACCAAGACGTGGAGAGGAGATCAACTTGAGGTGTGGTATCAAATGACTACAAATCCTCCCCAATTATACTAAATGTGGATAGTGAATAGCACGCCTATTGGGCTTCTGAGCCTACTCAAGTTGCTGGTTCGGCTTGATAATAATTATATAAATAAATAAATTCATATTCCATAAATAACTTATCGAATCGGATGATCTTTAGATCAATCCTACACCTCTGACGAGAGGATCCAATAAAAATATCAGCTGTATAAATAAGCTGATCCACATGGAATTTGGCCCTAGTTGCCAATTTTAAAAATAAGACTAAAAGAAGGAAAACTAGACATGGTTTTCATTCAGGAAACAAAGTGCTCGATGGATAAAAACAGAGAAATACAGAGCAAATGGTTAAGCAGGTTTGAGTATCTAGAGGTCAAGGTAGCCAACTTGACTGGAAGGATTCTTACACTCTGGGATCCCTAAAAACTTGGAATCCTGGATGCGGAAGCGTCCAGGAACTATCTTTCGTTGGTAATACAACCTGTGGGTGATAAGGAGATTTACATGATTACAAATGTCTATGGTCCTCAAAAACTAGAAGACAAACTCAAGCTTTTTACTTCCCTTGAGGAGTTAAGAGAGAGATATCCTGATACACCTTGGATTTTGGCAAGGGATTTCGATATGATCAAATCTCTTACAAAGAAAAAAGGGGGTATCGAACACTAGGTAGAGACTCCATTGCCATCCATAACTTCATAAATAACATGAGATTAGTGGATGCTGAAACAATAAATGACACTTTTACCTAGAACAACAAGAGAGGAGGGGCTTCTCAAGTTGCCTCTAAATTAGACAGATTCATGATCTCAGAGGACCTATTTCTCACAGGCCCTGACATGTCAGCGTTAATCCTTCCTTTTGGAGGCTCAGACCACTGCCCTGTCCAACTTGAAGCCACTTTTATGGTTACACCGAGGAACATAGCTTTTAGGTTTGAAAATGTCTGGCTTTCTCACCCTGACTTCACCAACAACATTGATAAATGGTGGATTGAAGAGTTGCCCTTTCAAGGCGCACTAAAATGTACAAGCTACGATAAAGACTTAAACACATCAAAGTTGGACCCAGAGATCAGAACAAAAAACAGTTTGGTAACATTTTCAAAGCAAAAAAGAAGTTGATTAGAAACTTCAGGGGATTAATCAGATCATGATCAGATATGACTTTAACGAGGAAAGGAAATCTCAAGCTGATGCTTTTCAGAAGGAATGGGATGACAGGTGCATGCAAGAGGAGATTTTCTGGAGATAGAAATCGAGAGTACAATGGATTAAAGAAGGGGAAAGAAACACAAATTTTTTTCACAAGTCAACTTTGAGTCACAGGTCACACAACAAAATTTTAAAACTCAAAGACTCTCAAGGGAAAGAGCTTGTCACCCACAAAGAAATGGAATCTGTCCTAGTACAACACTTCCTTAGCATTGCAAAGGAGCCTTTCTTTGACAGGTCACAGTTCATTAACAAATTCACAAGGTCCATTCCCAAGCTTGTCACAAGGGAAGACAATCATAATCTCAATAGGCCAGTATTCGAAGATGAGGTCAGTGAAGTTATCAACGAGATTCAAAATGGGAAGGCTCCTAGCCCGGATGGTTTCAATGTGGACTTTTTCAAAGCATGTGGAAAATAGTCAAATAAGACATCCTTGAGGCGGTGGAAGACTAGAGAAGATCCAAATTGGTCTTGAAGGCTCTCAATGCCTCTTTCGTAGCTTTGATTCCAAAGCAGGAGAAAGCCATCACACTGGACAGATTTAGACCCATAGCTTTATGTAATGTGGTGTACAAAATTATTTCAAAAGTGATTGCTAACAGACTCAACCCCCTTCTTCCAGCGCTTATCTCAGAGGAGCAAATTGGTTATGTGGAAGGAAGACAGATTCTCAACAATATCATACAAGCTCATGAGATGGTACACTCTCTAAAGAGCAACAAGCAAGCTGGTATGATCATACAGCTTGACCTAGTGAAAGCTTATGAGAAGCTAAGTTGGTCTTACATCAGGGCAGTGTTGAAAGCTTATGGTTTTGACCATAATTGGATCAGATGGGTTATGGCCCTTGCATCCACGACCAGTTTTTCAATCCTGCTTAATGGCTTGTCCTCAAGAACCTTCATGCCTTCTAAGGGTCTAAGACAAGATCTGCTCTCCCCCTTCTTCTTTGTGCTCATGTTGGAAGGGCTAGGTAGAGTGATAAAAGTGGCAAGTGATGAGGGTTTGAAACTCACCATAGATGGAGCGGCATCAACTCACCAACAATTTGTGGAAGACACTATGTTGTAAGGCATTCCCATGGTCAAGGAAGCCAAAGCTTTTAAAAAAATCTTGAATGACTTTGCTATGGCCGCAAGTACAGAGGTAAGCCTTGACAAATCAAAAGTTTTCTTTTTTAACACTGGCATTGCTATTCAGAGAAATCTTACCAAAATTCTAGGGTTCCAAAGGGATCAATTACCCTTTAAGTACCTTGGAATGCCCTTTATAGACAAACCTCTAAATTGGGGGAGTGTAGGAGCCAGTGATTAACAAACTTCATGATAAGGTCAGGGAATGGACATGCAGATCTTTAAATTTAGCAGGGTGCCTTGTGCTCACAAAAGCTATCTTGCATGCCATACCCATTTTCATGATGTCAGCTCTTCCTTTTCCTAAAGGAGTTTTACAACAGATTAGGAACATTCAAAGAGATTTTCTTTGGGGCAAAGGGGAAGATAATAAGAAATGGGCTTTGGTAGCTTGGGATAAGCTATGCAAACCTAAGGCCCACGGAGATTTGGGGCTTCATGACC
Source organism: Pinus taeda (assembly GCA_000404065.3). NCBI lineage: Eukaryota > Viridiplantae > Streptophyta > Pinopsida > Pinales > Pinaceae > Pinus > Pinus taeda. Next base: position 3,142 of record APFE030089854.1, read on the forward strand.
TCGAAACCCTCAGCAGAGTTTTGGGTGCAAAGCTTTGGTGGAGATGACTCAAGGAATCACCAATCCCATGGGCCAAGCTTTAGAAACAGAAATATGCAAAAAACTGGCAGGAGAAGGATCATATTCGAATGTCTGGGCTTATTAAGGGCTCCCACATTTGGAATCATGCTTGGGAAAATAGAGGCATTGTCCAGCGGCACAACTTCTGGGAGATCCGAGATGGGAACCTGACAAGATTCTGGGAGGACAACTGGCAGCAAGAACCAAACTTGTTTAGGGAAGAACTAACCGATTTCAAGAATGACACTGACAACAAAGGTTTATGCATGGTAAGTGACTTTTGGGAGTAGGTAAAGAATACTGGCAAATGAAGAATATGGAAGGATCTAGGTTATAGGGAAGAGAGCCCTTTGAAAGCTCAGGCAAACCCTTTTGCTATGGACTTGGAACAAAGGAAGATTTTGGTTTCATCCTCATTTGACCAACTAAGATGGGGAAGAAACACAGAAGGTAACTTTAACCTCAAAGAAGCCAAGCAAATAGCCATAATGTTCGATTATGAAAACCCTGATAAGGCATGGAAGAACCTTGGCAGCACCCGCATTGGATGAAAATAAAGTTGTTCATGTGGTTAGTTCAACAAAAGAAAATCCTAACTTGGGATAATCCTTGGAAGAAAGGTTTTGTTGGCCCATCCAACTGCTATCTGTGTGGTACACAAGAGGACACGATGGAACACTTACTCAACTTGTGCCCCTTCACCTCAACATTGTGGGATTGGGTGGCCTCAACCTTCAGGCAAACTGACAAGGATGGCCTCAGTATTACCAACACCTTGAGGAATTGGAGAAGGAACTTCTCAGGCAATGAGATCATCAACAACACTTGGACTCTGGTTCCAGGCTTCTTACTCTGGGACCGCTGGAAAGAACGCAATGGCAGGATTTCAAGAGTGAAACTGGCTCAACCTAGAACACTATTGCACAGATATTAAGACAGCTCAAAGACACTGTTGGTCCCATGTTAGGAAGACCTCCTGAGAACCCGACTCTGCCCCAGGACACTCGTATACTGCTGCATTTGGGTCTCCATTCGCTAGTTCCCCAGAGCATACACAAGGATGTGAGTCGGATAAACGTTGGTAAAGACTTTTGGCAACCTCCTCCTCATGGTTTCTTGAAAATTAACATAGATGGAGCCTCTAAAGGTAACCCAACGATCACTGCTTTTGGTGGGGTCATTAGAGATGAGCAGGGGTGCATAAAAGACTTTTTTCATAGTCTTTTGGGAACTGCCACAAATAACATGGCAGAGCTCATGGCCTTAAAGCAGTGCCTGGAAATACTAATTGAGTCAAATTCTTATAATGTCATCATTGAAGCAGACTCGGAATTGGTTATTAATGCGGCCAAGAAGATCTGTAATGGAAAAGCACCTGGAAAAGTATCAAAACATTGACGACTTTTGCAGGTCTTTTAGCGCATTCATTCCCACCTACAAATCCTAAGAACGACCAACTTTGTTTATGTGCGAAGAAACGCCAATATGCTAGTGGATTGTTTGGCGAATGAAGGAGTGTTTTGCAAAGAAATTTACAGTAGGTATGCATGGGACTCAACACCCTTGGGGAAATGCGTGAAGATTGTCAAAGACAAGGGGACAAAGACATGGAAAACTTCCTAATTATTAGGACTGAACAAGAAGGAGGACTAGTGGAAGCAGGAGAAAGCAGAAGTGTAAGTCATTTTTCACTGTTGATTTTCAAAAAAAGGAAAAAAAAAGAAAAGGAAAAAAGGGAGAAGATAAATGCTTAAAATAGAGCTTTCCACAGGGGAGAGGCACTTGGTAAACAACAGGTATCTTAGTAGGTCGTCGACCACGGATCTTGATAGCTTTTGTAATCGAAGGTTAACCACCAAAGCGGACCCGGTATTCTTTAGTTCAACTATTTATAATCCTAATTGGGTCCGAAAAGGAAATTAAAGACTGTGCAGGTTTCTGCTGCGATATCTCGGAGGATCGTCAAATCAACTGTCGGGTTCTATAAGTAATTGAGGTTTAAGTTTCAAAACGGACCCGAACATTTATAAAGCAATGGCTCACAATCATTATCCGGTTCGGGAACTGGGTAAAAGGGGCGCATGTTGCCGAGACGATAGTGTGTGTGATCGTCGGATCTCATGAGATCTTAGATGGTTTCGGGTTTGTTTCGGGTTATGTAGTTGGTTACCCTCGTAGGGTTAGCCCTTGTTGATCATTACATTGTAAATCCATGTAACATATGTAATCTTTCTTGCGGTTAATAGAAGACTCCACTCTTATTTGACAAAAAAAAAAAAAAAGAATAATTTATTATATACAATATTAAATACTTTTTTTTTAAACATTTTTCTATATATAGATATATATGAAGTTAATATTGACATAAATTAGTTAACACAGATCTTCAAATAGTTCATTTTAAATTTCTTGTTGAAATGTTTTTGAAAAGTACAAGGTTTAAACATATTTTTAATTATATTACATGAAATTATATTATGTTATATGGACAACTCACTAAAGATGCGGGGGAGTGATGCACACAAACTAGACCATGAGGGTGTCATTGTGAAGGGAGATGTGTTGTAGGGAGGGTTTTACCCTTGACGGTAGGTGGTAGAACCCAACCAACTCATGGGATGTACCTATCAACAATGGAGGCGACCTAGGGAATGATGAAGAGTGGGCACAAAGTTAGGGTAGGGTTGCTTAAAGGGAGGGGTTTACAATTTCTGTTGTTCTTTGCTCTTGTGCTCTCCCTCAGTTGCACGTGCTCGTCGAAGGAGGTAAACGTCGAATTTTAACGATGGTGGTTTTACCCTACAGACAAGGACATGAGAAATGGTCAACCACTGGGATTGCGTTGACTTGGAGCCCAAACAGGGGGATCTTCGGTTGATTTGGGGGTTGGAGCTTATGCAACATAACTTAATAAAGGTCATTCGTCCATGTAGGTCTTCAATAGGGGAACAAAGGGGCATGGTGATTGATTGGAGCCAGGATGGTTGATTAGGGTTTTTGGAAGTTGATATGCCATATGCTTCAAAGGCAGGGGTTTGTGGTTTTGACAAGGAATACCATGAGAGTCGGGAAATAGCAGTGCTTACAACGAGATGTGCAGTTGATGAGAGGGTTGGAAGATATTGTAATCAATAGCAACATTAGGGGAAATGAGGGGTTAAAATCGTGCCTAGTAGCGGACTTGGGACATTCAAACGTTGTCAGGGGGAAAAGGTTAGACAATTCCCTTGCATGCAAGAGCCCTTTGAACCAAAATACTAGAGAGTCCTTAAAAACTTCTATGAAAACTCCAATCCAGAGGACTTGACAAGAGAAGTCTCGCTCTAGGCTTTCAGGGCACATTTTGAAGACATCGCTGAAGTGTTGGTGGAATTCAGAGGACAAAATAGTGAAAGTAGTCTTGCACCTAGCCCGATGGTGCATGTAGAAGAAGGGTTCCAGGGTTTAGTGCTTTAGGAAGTGGGGGAGCATACCCTTAATTCGGGAGAGGCGGGGCAACCCTTAGTAGTTGGGGTTATCAATAACTGGAATCGTATAGCGGAGACACGGTTAGGGTTGATCTTTGAAGAAGGAACAAATGAGAGGGAGGAACAACCGTTGGCAGGGGAAGTGGGGAGGAATAAGAATACAGGGGCGAAGAGGAAGAAAGGGATGTTAATTAATAGAAAGGAAGTATGTCTGAATTTGGTTCTTGGAGTTGACATTTAGATCGATAAGGTCATGGAAGCTGCATAAGTAACTCTGGTTGGGAGAGCCAAGGGGAAAAAATACTCTGCAAACTACATCTTAGAGTGGATATCCAAAGCATGGAGGGAGGCTCCATACCAACAATTCAAAGTGATCACATTGGCCAGGGGCCAAGAGAGCACCAATCTTGTTTAAAAGGTGGAATCTTCTCTTTGATGCTCATAGAGAAAAGGTGGCTGAGATTTTGGTATGGGTTCGTCTTTTGGGATTGCCTCCGCATTTTTGGACGGAGGAGGTGTTTAGAGCTATAGGAAAATACTTTAGGATCCTTCCTAGAAGCAGACATGTCGTTCATGGAAACAAGGGACAAGAGTCTAGCTCGTATTTTGGTAAGGTTGAATCCACGGGAGGGATTGGCTGAGGAAATTCATCTACAATACCAATATTATTCCTACACCTAGATCATTGATTACAAGCATCTCCCTTTTTGTTGCCACAGGTGCCATAAATATGGCCATTTAGCGCAGCACTGCCCTCTGGGATTCGGAAGGAGAAGAAGATACAACGGAGAAATAGGAAATGTAGAATGTCCTCAAGTTGAAGAGGAGGAATTGGCACAAGCAAAGGAACTGGAGAATCAACAAGAAGGTGAACAAGAACCGATGGAGATTTAAGAAGACCAGGACATGTAGATGGAGAATGTGGTCGTGCAGGGGTAGGATCAACCTTAGGAGATAATTTAGGAAGATCTGCAAGAGAGGGTCGCAACCGACTCTGCGCCTCATCTGGTAGGAACTGTCTCTACTCCTCTCCCCTTTATTCACGAATCCATTCAATCTTTTTGCTCAATTCGATCTCGAGGCTTGGTCCTTCCAAGCTTGTTTTTCCCAGGAAAAAAGCGGTAACCTTTTATTTAAAAAATGAAAAGTTGCACAAAGCATATGCATTGAAGCATTTCCAGAAGTTGCCCATTGGGCTCGAGTGCTTTCACACACAATGCAATGTAGCGAGGCTACTGTGCATTTAGAGAGAATGAAAGAAAAGAAAAAAGAAAGGAGGAAAGGACAGAAAAACTGGTTCCGAGGAGTGAGAAGAGGACTCACACCTCATGTTTTTCTCCCCTTCTTTTCGACCTTGCGACACTCACCTTGGGTGGGCTCGATCGAAGCTAGGACTAAATGTTTTTCTGCTTTCTGTGGCGCTGTATCCTTGTCTGAGTCTGAAGTGTCTGAGGGGTGATGCCATTTGATCCCTCCCATACTCAGGGCCTCGCTTGTCTTCTCTCCCTGGTTTGAATGGAGTTGTGAAACCTTGTTGGCTGATGTGTTTTCCTTTTGGGTCTCCTTTCCCTGGGTAGGCTCAGAATTCTCTGTGGGGGTGACTTCCTCCTCTGCTTCTGAATCGTCGTCCTTTGAGTCAGGAGTGGGAAATTGCCATCCTTTCCTTTGCTTCCCTTTCTGCTTCTTTTTACTGTTTGCTTTCTTGGCTTCTGGGCATGTACTTTGCAAGTGTCCTGTCAGCCTACAGTTCTTGCATCTGAAAGCAGTGTTTTCGTAATCTAGTCCTTGCAGCCAGTTTTGTTGTTTGTATACCAGCCTTATATTTTCAGGGAGTCCTTTACTTAGATCTACTTCCACACAAATGCGTGCAAAGGTGTAGATCCTCTCTTCAGTCCTTTCCAGATCTGTTTTGATATATTTCCCTATGTTGTTCCCAATTCCTTCCAAAACTCGTTCACTCCAAAAGTGAAGAGGAAGGTTATATAGGCGGACCTAGACCGACATTTTGGAGACAATCATTTTGTTTGGATCAAAATCTGGAAACCATGGGGTCATAAAAAGACTCAATGTTCCCCAAAACCAAGGCCCTGCACTGATGATTGTATCTCTGACTTCTGTGGATGCGAATTTAACAATGAAAAACCCCTTGGAGCATAAATGTATATCACATTCCATGGTCCAATTGGTGAAGATCCACTGAAATAGATCCATTGGCTTTGGCCAAAAACTGTTAAATCGGCAGATTAGGGCCTGTGTTTCAAATGACTTAACGAAATCTTCAAGTCCTATAGAATCAAAGTTGAGGGCTGGGGTTTTCCCTAGCTGATCTACTATGTATGGCCTAGGTGTATATCCACCTTGATATGGAGGGGACCTTGGATCTCTGTTACCCTGTAAGATGTTTTTGTAAGAGGAACCTCCCTTGGGTTGATGCTGAGATGCTGTCTTTTTCCCCTTGTCTCCTCTTGAGGAGCTTGGATGTCCCTGGGGCAGAGCCCCTCCTCTTAGCCTAAGGTTTAATGCAATAGTTGTTTCTGGGCTAATATCATAGTTTTTCAGGGCTCTGCTATCCTGAAGGGACCACCTACCACTAACCAAATGTTGGATCTGAACAGGGTATCCCATCAATGCCCATATTTGCTGTTTCAACTGCGTAATGGTGCTTTCTGCATGTACCCACACTAGACTGGTTTTCCCCACAGGGGGTTTAATAAAAATCTGAAAACAAGTTGATGTTACATGTTGCCTGGGTTCTCGCTGTGATCCTGATCTGCCTAACCTGGTGTCGCGCAGATGGCCCTTCTGCTGTCAATCTGCCTTAAAAATCAGATCCGTGTGCTTTGGCTCTGTCGTGCCAAGCGCTGTTCGCCCTATCAATTCATCAAAAGAGCCATTAAACAACCCGAGTCCAGTGGCCCTGTCTGGATCTACCATGTCATTTTTCCTCACCTTCCGGCTGATGATGCAGCGCCTCGTTAACTCGGTGGAAGACAGGGGCGCGACATTCTGTTCTACCCTTGCTCGTGCAGCTATTTCCGCCCAGAGCCCTTCTTCCTCGTCCTTAAGCGTGGCACGAAGATCAAACCCGAGGAAAGATTTGCTATTTTTTTGCTGATCTGGTCGATGCTGGGTTGCGCTTTTCATATCATATGCAATTGCAGTAAATCCACGGAAAAACCAGTGATAAAAACCCCGATACAGGTAAGAAAAACGCGTCCGTGGCTTGAACGTGGGTCGATTTGCCGCAGGGGATCGATCAACCGTGGGAGGTTTGTGATCTGGTTCATTACGGGGGCAGATTCTTGACAGCGTTACCGATTTTGCTTTTCCAGCAGTCGAGATCCTGCAGGGCTTGCCTGCGTTCTCGAATCCTTTGCTGATCTGCAGTGTGACTGCTGTGGCGCAGGGGAGTTCAGAAACCCTAGCCATCTCTTCCATCATCTTCCAACCATTCCCTTCCAAGCTTGTTACTCTGGAATATTTGCCTTTTGATTCTGTGTCTGTTTCCTTGGATAACATCATTACATCAATCCCAACTATTAATTTGGACCCTCTCTTGCTTTTTGGCCATGCAAACTTGTCCTCTCTTGAGAGAACTGTTGAGAAATCCCTCTATAACCTTTGCCCTAAGGGTAAGAAGGATATCCCTTAGGGAGTTGTGGACGGGTTGGGAGACCCTCAAACTCTAGTTGTGCAACGAAAAACCCAAGGAAGAAAGTCCAACCTTTCAAAGGCCCAACAAAGAGAAAAAATTGACATAGCTGACGGGAAACAATTATCTTTACAAGGGGTGCTTAGAGTAGTGCAGGCCCCAGCGAGAGTGACTAAATGATTGTGTTGTCCTTCAATTGTTGAGGTTTTGCTAGTACCTCTAAAAAATTAGCACTTAAAACTCTGTTCGTTAATAACTGACTTGATGTTATTATGCTCCAAGAAACTCTGGGCGCTGGAGATGACGTTAAATTAGCTCTTAATAAAATTTTATTGGGATGGACATTTATGACTGTTGATGCCAAAGGAAGATCTGGGGGCTTGGCTCTAGGAGTCAAAGACTGTAGTGTGAAATTATTAAATTCATGGGGATCATATCTGGTGTTGGGGTTTGATGTCTATTCACAGGAGCTTTGCTTAGATTTGTTACTTTTAAATATCTATGGGTTGTGTTAGGATAGGGTTTTATTCTAGAATAACATTTTTTTCCAAAACCTTTATGAATAATTCGAATTTGGTGGTGGGGGGAGATCTGAACTTCTCCCTGGGGTTGTCAGAGACTTGGGGTCTTGCAAACCAAGCTGATCCCTTAGCTGACTTCTTTTGAACAAGATTCGTTTTGGCAAGCTCATTGATATAAAACTACTGAAATCTAGACTTACTTGGAGGAATATGCGAGTGGGGGAGGCTAGGGTAGCAAAGAGATTGGACCATTTTATCCTAAAAAAGGAAATGACATTTAGAATTCCTTGCTTTAGACATTGGGTGGGAGTTAGGAGGAGACTCAGATCCCTACCTATGCTATTGGAAATGAAAGGGCCTAATCAAAAGCTGGGGTCTCCCTTCAAATTCAACCCGGCTTGGCTAAAAGAGACCTCATGCAACAATCTTGTAAAAGCTACTTGGAGGCCTTTGGCCGGTGAATATGGATCCTCTCTAGCCCAATCTTTTATGGAGAATTTAAAGAGAATGAAGAAGGAAACGATAGAATGGGAAAAAGCCAAAAAGATTAGGGATGAATTTGAATTAAGCAGGATAAGGGAGGAACTAGACCTATTGGAAAGTCCATAAATGGATGGATATGAGACAGAGGAAAAGAGGGAAAATATTAAACAATGAGAGACTTAAAGAAGGAAAATTCTAAATATGGAAGAACAATGGAGGGTCAAACACAGAGAAATCTGGCCTGCAGTATGGGATGAAAATTTGAAGGAAAAATACAAACATGATATGGGGGTTAAGAATGGCAGAAGGGGGCACAATTAATTCCTTCGTCGACCTAGCCACTATGGGAAGGAACTATTTTAAAAACTTATTCAAAGCTCTAGATGCGGTCTTAATTGCAGAGGTGATTTGGGTTGCCTAACTCTTTCCTTGATATGTTGAGGAGGAAAATGATCTCCCTATGGATCTTGTGTCAAAATGGGAGGTAGAAGGGGTTTTAAAAGCTATGCAGAGAGATAAGAGTCCAAGTCTTGATGGCTGGACAATGGAATTCTTCTAGCACTTTTTTGATCTTATTGGGGATGAAATTATTGGCTTGGTGGAGGAATCTTGGGTTAAAGGCTCGATTTATGAACCTTTCAACTTTACCTTTCTAGCCTTAATTCCTAAAACGGATGACCCTCAACTTTACCTTCCTAGCCTTAATTCCTAAAACGGATGACCCTTCATCTTTTGAGGAATTTAGGCTTATTTCTCTTTGTAATTGCATTTATAAAATTAAAGTTAAAGTTATTGCAGTCCGTCTGAAACTTATCCTCTTAAGCAATATTTCGAAGGAACAATTTGGGTTCCTAGATGGCAAGCAGATTCATGAAGTAATCGGGGTTGCTCAGGAGACACTTCAAAATATCAAGCGGAGCAGGAAAAAAGGGGTGATTGTAAAAATTGATCTATCTAAAGCATATGATAGAATCAACTGGCTCTATATTTGTATGCTAATGACCCACCTGGGGTTCAGCATTGGTTTTATAAACTTGGCAATGGGATGTATATCAAATGTCAGTTTTGCCGTCTTGATCAACGTGGCAACTTCCTCTTTCTTTCATAGCCAAAGAGGTCTTCGACAGGGATGTCCACTGTCCCACCTCCTTTTCTTACTAGCGGTAGAAGGCCTTAGTTGATACTGGCTGCGAAGAGAGGAGGAGACCTAAAAAGTATTGAAGTTGCTATAAATTTGTATATCACTCGATGTTTGTAGATGATATATTGTTATTCAGTGATGGAAGCAAAAGTGACATTTAGCACATAAAATTCGCCCTCGATCTGTTCCTAATAGTAACAACGATGTGTATTAATTCTCAAAAATAATCTTTGATTCTTGAAGGTTTCTCAGGGATTGAGATCACTAGGATTACCTCGACTCTCCCTGTTATCACTCCTCCGGATCTCCAAGGCTGAGGAAGAGTCTAGCTGAGGTAACCACAGACCAACCTTTTGACTTGTTAGCTACCCCTACGAAGCCAGAGGGGGCTCTCTCCAAAGAATCACAACCAAGAGGGCTCGATGGATTAGGGTTTTAGGCTAGTTATGATGTGCAAAGGGTTGTTTTGATTTGATTTGGTGGGGTTGTCGTTGGATGAAGGGATTAGGTCAAAGAGGCTAGGTCAGGGCAAATGCGATATGATTGCAGACATTCAAAGGGGCAAGGTAGGCAGAAGGTCTAGCACTTAAAGGGTGATTTGGTGAGATGGTTTAAGACTGATGAGGAGTTAGGGAGGGCATAGGAGATGTATTCTTCCTAAATTGAAGAAAAATGGACAAATTATGATAACTTTCCCAAAACAGAGCATGAACAAACATGTATTCTTCCTATCAACTTGAAAATTACCATATAACAGACATGAAATAGTTTATGAGCATACAAAACATTCATACAAGTGCTCACAAAGAAGAAACAATGCTAAACATCCATACCACACGTATCCCAAAGAAATAGTTGCAACTCCTCTATTAATACTGGCCAAAATCTGATACAATAGTGTCTCTGATCTTTAGTACAACATCCAACTGAGTCCAATCTTTGAAAAGAGTGAAGAAAGGAAAGATATAGACATCAAAACAAACTTCTCCCAACCTCAGGGGTTGAATCCATGAGAAGAAGAGCAATTCCACCAAAAATTGAACTGATAGCTAGAGTGTAGGGTGGTCAAAATGATTCATCCCTAATTACATTGGAACTGATTCATTTGACTTGATGAAGTCTATTTATCTAATGTATTTACCCCTAGGTAATAGTAAAAGACCAAAAATACATTTGCAATATCAATTACATCAATAAAAAGTTGATTTCCATAGGTGAAAATTAAATATGGATAAGAACAGTGAAAAATTAGGGAAATTGTCAAGTACGCCATCTTTTTGTCAAGTGCGCCCTCCATCTTGCAGGCTACTTTTGACTGCCTTCTTGATGTCCAAATTGAGCCCAGGATAGCTCATTGGAAAGTTTACGATGTCTAGTTTCCAAATATGCCTTTAGTTTCCAAAATGGGCTTGATTTGACTCCCCAAAACTTCATTCTCATAATACTTGTCAAGTGCGCAGTGCCTAGCTGAAAAAGAGGGTAGAAATGTGATATTTTGCTAGTTTTTTGCCCTTTTCACTTGCCAGTTTTGCAAACCAGTGCTGGAAACATGGTTTTCTTAGCCTCTCCTTCAAAAAGTGTTGTCCTCAACGCTTGAGTAGTTCTTGATGCTTTTGTATAAAATTCTTGTCCTCCCATGTGGAATCTTCAGCGGGTAAGTTCTTCCACTT
>APFE030089856.1:9761-26245 GCA_000404065.3 Pinus taeda
ATTTCTTGGGATGAATTGGATGAGTTCGACTTAGATAGGTGGATATGAGTAGATATGAGTGTTAGAGATAATATATATATCAGTTTGTTTCATTAAACCTCTATTTAAAGCCAAGACTTTGATGGCTTTTGTAATGGAATATATATGTAACTTTTGTATAATTTGAGTTGGGAGCTAATTTGAAGAACTCGTTTCATTCCAATTTGTTGTTCATGCTTGGTTGATTTACTAAAGTTTTTGTAGCTGAGGTTTCTTCAAGTGTGCAAGGCAAGGGTGGAGGGCCCCCACACCAAGCTAAGTACACTTCTTGGTTCAATTTTCATAGTTTTCATAGACTAGTTTTTTTGTTTCAAATGTATTTAGATGTGTGATGATTGTTGAATGAATATTGGTTTAATTCTAATATACATATGAAGTGACACAAAGGAATTGAAGTTAAATTCCCCTTCTATTTGATCTTGAACTAAAACTGAATTTCATTCTCCATTCTCATTTGAAGTTATTTCTGCATTTCTGGTTTGAAGCAATGGTGATCGTGATATAATAGGATTGTGAAGAAGGACAATCTGGACCTCCTTAGTTAGGAGCATCTTCTTTTACATCTTCTACATCATAAGCCATTGTTAATTAGTGCTCTTAGATTTATCTTCATGAAAGCAGTATCGTAGGGAAGGACAACCTAGTTCTCCTAAGTTAGGAGCCTCTTCCCTCATAAATTACATAAATGAATTAGAAATTGTTAAAATAGGTTTATATTTGTAATTGTACTTCTTTAAATCTCCAAATTTTATCTTCTAAACTTGATTATATCTGATGTCCATATATAATGGATTTGTCTCCAAGTTTTACAAACCCGGATTGATAATTAAATACTTGTGTTAATTTAGTCAATAAATTAGCTCAACAGCAGTTTTGGAACTCAACAAGAACTGGACCTCAAGGAAAATGTAGATTGTTATGCATGCATGTCAATTGTTTATATGTTTATCACACATGCATGCTAGCTATTTATTGTTATGGTTATGATATCCATGTATGAGTTGGTATGCTTGTGATGTTGTATCATGCTAATCTAGATTGGACTGTGAAGATGCAATAACCTCCCTCGTGATACATTGAGGTATTATTTTGATTATGTTTTTATTTAACTTATAACAATGGCATATTACAGGAAATAGAAGGCCAAGATATGAAGAGCATAATATTCAAGTACAATTCATATGGATCTCCATATAGAGGCCAAAAGATACAATGGTAGGATGGGAGAGATCAGTTGAGTAGCAGGGAGAGGGATATTCTCTGGTTCGGTAGATACATTGAGAAGTTTGAAGGTAGAAATCATAAGTAGCAAGGAAAACAATGAGTAATTGATTGAGGCACAAGAAAGGCTTGCAAAATCTTAAGAAAAGGAAGTCAAGGTTAATGTAGTCATCCACCAGAGCCTTTCAGATTTGCATAAGTAGAGACAACTAGGGATTAGTGGGGACAAATAGGAAGAAAATACTAACGGTGTGGATGGAAGAAGGTCTTGGAAAGGATACACGATGAACAAAGATGATACATTAAAGAGTGGAATATCCTTGGACACATCTGAAAGGAGGCTAGAACTCATGGATTTTATTATACCTCTGGTTATGAGACACATCATCATCATCACCTCCAACATCATTATAGGAGGAGTGAGAGGGGGTTCTTTCCAGAGGAGTTCAAGAAAGCCAAGCCTCCTACTTGATGGGGAAATGAAGAAATTAGAGAATCCAGAAGCATGGTTGCTTGGGATGTAGATTTTTTCAGATTGCATGATCATTGAGGGAACATGAAAGCCAAGATAACTACCTTCAGTCTCAAGGTAAAAGCATATATTTGGTGGGAAGATTTTAACCATGTTAGAGACATGAAGGAAGAGGATCTGATTTGAGATGAGTTTGAAACACTCTTCAGGAAGAAGTACCTGTCTAAGAGATACTATGATGGAAAGGCTAAGGAATTCTATGAGCTCAAGATGGGTTCCATGATATACGAAGAGTACACAACCAAATTTCTAGAGTTGTTGAGGTATGTTCCCCATCTCAAGGATGAGAAAGAAAAGATCCAAAGGTTAATCAATGGATTTCATTTGTCATTCAAATATAATATTGAGTTTCATTAGCCTCAATCATTGGAATAAGCCATCAGAAAGCTGAAGCATTGTTATGAGCGGTCAAAGTGCAAGCATGAGTTCAAGCATGAGAAAACTAAAGGAAAATGGCTCAAGAAGCGAGGAAGATCCCAAGATGTAGGTGACAAGGAAAATGTGGCACCTCGTAAGAAGTTCAATGCAACTGAGAGAGGCTATGGGTCTCAGCCCGAGGAGAAACATAATAAAGGTGATGGCAGAAAACCTTTGAGGTGTTGGACCTATGGCTGAGACCATCATAGGAGGGATTTTACGTTGCATCAAGGAAACATGCCTTAGATCTACAGTGCTTAGGAGGCAAAGATAGTTGGGGATGTAGGCCAAAGTATTCCCCGAATCTATGCAACACTTGATAACAGGTAGGTAGATAATCAAGAATCCATTATTGAGATGTAAGGTAAGCTTTGTGATCAATTTTTTTCTATTTGATTGATCCTAGATTGAATTATATCTATATTATTCCTAACCTAGTGGATCAATGCTCCAGTTAACTTGGTGCACTTGGATACATCAACCAAGAGAAGAGTTCATCACTGGGTGATATCTTGTGTATTTGAGCTTAATGGCATGCCTACATCAACACATCTAAATGTGCTTCCTTTGGGTTCATATAACATGTTTTTAGGCATGGACTGAATCTGAATTCATAAGACTACAGTAGATTTCTATGAGAATTCCATTGTGTGCCTGGATGATGAGGGATAAAAGAGATACTTGCAAGGAAAGAAGAACCCTACATCAGTGAGAATGGTTACAACTATGAAAGCTAAGTGAAACAACAAGAAAGGATGTGTATTATTTGCAGTACATGTTTCTAGTGACAAAGGGAAGGAAGATGAGGCTGATGACATATTGAGAAGGTATCTTGTCTTGTATAAGTTTCATGATGTGTTTCCCGCAGAGATTCTAGAGTTGGCACCTCATAGGGAGGTGGATTTCTCTATTGAGTTGATACCAAGAATAGCACCAACATATAAGGCACCATACAGGATGAGAACCCCTGAGTTGGTGGAATTGAAGTTACAACTTAAAGAGATGCTTGATAAGGGATACATAAGGCCAAGTGTGTCTCCTTGGGGTGCACCAGTGTTGTTTATAAGGAAGAAGGATGGTACTCTTAGATTGTGCATTGATTACAGATAGTTAAACAAGGTGACTATCAAGAACATGTATCTATTTCCATGGATTGATGATTTGTTTGATCAACTTAAGGGAGAAAAAATATTTTCAAAGATTGATATGTGATCAAGATACCAACAAGTGCACATCAAAGAAGAATACATCTACAAGACCACATTTGGTATAAGGTATGGGAACTATGAGTTTGTGGTGGTTCTTTTTGGTCTTACAAATGCTCCAACTACCTTCATGTGTTAGATGAACAATGTGTTGTGCCCTTATTTGGATAAGTTTGTGATAGTATTTTTTGATGATGTATCACAAAAAATGGCTTAGTCAGATTCAAGAGTAGGATTTATGTGCCAGATAATAGTGAGTTGAAGTAGCTTATTTTTAGAGAGTTTCACCTCAAGTCATATTCAAGCCACCCAGGATACCAGAAGACTTTGACAACTATCAACAAGTTCTACTATTGGCCAAATTTGAAGAAAGAGGTGGTTGAGTTTGTTGCAAAGTGCTTGTATTGTCAATACGTGAAAGCTAATGCAAGCATCATGTTTGTCTATTGTAGACTATTTCGATTCCAGAATGGAAATGGGAGGTCATTTCCATGGAATTCATTATAGGATTTCCTAGGAAATAATGATGACATGATTCCATCATGGTTGTGTTTGACAGGTTGAGCAAGGCAGCTCACTTCATTGCAGTGAAATCTATTAATTCAACAAGTGAGGTAGCACATATTTTCATCGGGGATATAATAAGGTTGCATGGGGTTCCCAAGAAGATTAAATTAGATAGAGAATCCAAGGTTACTTCAAGTTTTGGAAGGTGTTGTTTGCAGGCTTGGGGACAAAGTTAACTTTCCATACAAAATATCATCCACAGACAGATGGACAGACAAAGAGGGTTAACAGGATCCTTGAGAATATGTTGAGAATGTATGGCGTGCATCAACATTGGAAGTGGGAGAAGTATATTCCACTAGTAGAGTTTTCTTACAATAATGGGTATCATGAATCATTGAAGATGAGTCCATTTGAGGTTCTATGTGGGTGAAGTTGTAATACTCCTATCAGCTAGAGTGATCCAATGAATATGGTGTTGATTGGATAAAATTTGTTAGTAGAGATGGAGAAGGAGATTTAGGTTATCAAAAGGAATTTAAAGGTGACAGAAAACACGCATAATAGTTATGCGGATTAACATAGAGAATTCAAGGAGTTTCAGGTTAGGGAGCATGTGTACTTGTGCATCAATCCCAATAGGATCTCATTAAGGATTTGGTCATGTGCCAAGTTGGAACCTCGATATTGTGGGCCTTTTGAGATCCTTGACAAGATTGGAACATTGGAATACAAACATGCACTACCTCCATCAGTGAAAGTCCATCATGTTTTCCATGTTTCATTGATTAAAATATATGTATAGGATGTTGACCATGTGATTGATTGGTCTATATTGTAGGTGGAACTAGAGGGAGAGTTCTAGCCACAACCATAATTCATATTGCAGTGGAGATAATTCATGATTTGGAATCGAGCAATACAACAAGTTAAAGGGCAATGGAAGCACTTTAGGCCTAATGAAGCTACATGGGAGATGACTAATCATATGCAGGCATTATATCCTTGTGTATTTATTGGTTGAAGAAAATTAGATTTTGGTATATATACATATTTGTGTGTGTGTGATTGTAAATACCACATCAAGGTGTGTTTATAAAGCTCCAATAAATGATATGTTTGTCATGTTTTCAATAGTTGTTATTCTAAATATTTCATCGAGTTGTGTTTATAAAGATCTAATAAGCAACATGTTTTGTTGGTCTTAAGTGTCATAGAACACCAAGGAAGGTGTTCCCCCAAGGGGGAGGGGTTTATAACAACCCCAAGTTGATTTTCCATGTAAATAAATTAAACCAAGGTCAGGTGACATGTATTCCAAGCTAAATGGAGGGTAAAAACATCACATTGGGGATCACTTGTGGTTAATTAATGGCTATGGAAAGTTTCATTGGCATTAGAAAAAGGAAAAGGGAAATAAATGGCAGTTAATTAAAGAAATAAAGGAAAACATGAGAAAAGGAAGATGAAGAGACAAGAATACACATGTAAAGGAAATTGAAGGAAAAGAAAAGGAAAATGAAATAAAAGAGGAGAAAGAACATTCTATGCCTCTCTTATTCACTCTTAGTTACTCTTGATCACTTCAAGGTTACTCTTGGAGCATTCTTTCATTCACTTGGACTTGGAGAGAGAGAGAGCACTTGGGTTGAAGCAAGAAAGCAAGAAAAGGAAATCAAGGGCATTGAAGAAGAAGGTTGGAAAAGAAACTATAGTTGCATGTTTGTTTTCCTTGTTGAGATTTAAATGCATGGTGCATGCATTTGGTTATTTGGTTACTTTACTATCATTGACATGGGATTTTCCTAGATTGACAGTGGTTTCAAGTTTGCCTTTCCATTTCCTAAATAGCCATGATGTAGTGGGTTCCCTATTTTGGTTCAGATTTGGACGGTTGGTAGATTTAGGATCCTAGTGAGGTGGTCTCAGGAGAATTTCCAAGGGTTGAGGGTGGAGATGGGAATTATCCTGGAACTCTTAATGGATGGGTGGAGACAGGAAAATTCCTTTGGGTATGGTGAAGAAGTCAGAGGCATCTAAGTTGGTTTTGGTTTTGGTGATTTTTGGATCGATTTAGGTGAAATCACTGTGGTGGAGAGTTGAGGTGGTTTAACCTATGGAAGTCATAGTTAGTTATATTTTGGTTTATCCCATGTGATCCCACATTCATGCTTAGAATATGTCACATGTGTGATTGGATGAAAGAGAGATTTTGTTCAGCCCAATCTATAGTTGGGTGGTATGTGGAAGTCCCTGACTTAGTTGGAATTATGTATAAGTTACTATGTGTTATTTCTTATTAATATCAATGATCGCATGTATTGGTTATTAAGTCAATTTTATGACTAGTTTGTCATGGTTTAATTATGGTTGAATGTTGGTTATAGGCATGGTTAAATAATGTGCTCTTGTTATGGATCTTGTTCATGATTTGATAAGTTATTGAATGGTTATATGAATTCATAAGCTAACTAGTGTTGCAACTAGCTTGAGAGGACAATGAGACTTCCTAATGATTTTATGTTGAAGCTAAGGAAATATTGTACAAATATGCATTCATGACTTGTAGCTACCATGTTTTCCATATGTTTGTCTAAATGTTTATCATGTGACCGGCATGTTTGGGAAATATTTGAGACTAAGTTTCGGTTATGCATACTTGTGATTATTTTAGACTCAATTATAGAGAGTTCTGGGTAGTGGCTTGTAGGATAGACTTGAAAATGTGGTGTTGAATCCACAATCATGTGAATCTCTTAAAGGAGAAATGTCAGTTGTACCTGCATGGAGGAAGGAATGTGCCTGTAGCTAGATCCTTCTAGTGACCTGCACAACTCAACATGCATGCAGCTGGGATGTGAGGCTAGGTGAAAATATAGTTCCAAATCAAGGTAAGATCATCATGGATGTGGTTTGACATCTGGGTGATCTGGTGTTCCTAGGAGCTTGCAGTAATTTGCAGGATGGTAGACCCCACTTCCATAAATAAAACTTGGTTGTTGGGTCATGCATAGTAACTCTCATCTCATGTTTGTCATGACGAGCTTGTAAAAGTGGGTAAATGTGGGGTGGGGTGTTACATATTTCCCTTTTCCTTCTACGACATCTGCATATTGTTTTTTTTCCTTATTTGCACATATTTTTATTTAAAATTTGGTGAAATGATCCTTTTGTTTCTTTGGGACTTGGTATCCAATCTCTGTGTCCTGGAATTTATTTTTAGTTTTTAATATCTTATTCCTTACGCTTTATTGATATTTAGTGATTGCTTTGATGAATTAAAAAAAAAAATATTTAGCATATCGCACAACACCATGATCAAATATTAAGTATTTTCCTGGGGTTAAATGGAATATTATTGCCTTTTGATTAATTGAAAGCAATGCTAAAATGCACGAACAAATGGATAAATAGTTTTAAAACATGTTTATTTGACTATCTTAAATAAATTTATTTAATTAAAGAAATAAATATTTTAATAAATTGTATTATTAAATTTTGGGAAAAACCAAACTATCTAAACAATATATGCAGAGTGAGGGTAAAGCCTTTATTTTGCTTCATCCACATTCTCGCATGTCTACGTTGCACAAATTGCAATGTAAAGCATAATCATTTTATTTTTAAAATAATGTAAGCACAATTACAAGCAATCTGCAAAGATAAAGTAATGGCTAGATTTATTTTACCAATAAAAACATTGATGTTAAACAAGAATATATGTGTATCAAATAATACAAAAATTGATGATTTGTAGTTTACAAAAATAAATCTGAGGAATTTGATTTTAAAGATTTATATTCTCTTTCTTGCAACATTTTATCTATTATGCAGAGATGGGTGGCCTAATCTATATTATGCAGAACTTTTCTAATTGTGTAAAGGTTTCCACCTTCGCACATATATTGTATCAAGTCTCAAGTTTGAACATTGGCACCAAAAGTTATATAATTATACCTAGTCAAATTATACCAGGTATCAACCCAAATGCACTAAGTATTTACGTAACCAAAACTTTTTATGCCCCAAACTTTAATAATCCCAAACTACTAATTAATTGATTAATATGTAACATGCATAAATATATATGAAGATAAAAGACGTTGCGGGGGGAATGTTTGTTCCATGCTTTGCATAGTTGTTTTCCCACACAATTTTTTTTCCTCATACGCATTAATAAGACAAAATTGTCAATTAATTGATTAATTCATTTACCATAAAACATTTCAAACTCAAACACTTCATTTTAATGCTCAATGCATTTTGTTCAAGGTACGTTTAATGCATTCTTGTGTATGGAAGACTTATGTTGATGGATCAATAGTTCAATTAGCCCCCTGTGCGCACTAATACAACAACCCTCCTTTCCTATAATTTTTGTACATTAAAAAGTTCAAAGATATACATTAATTGATAGAATGGAGTTAGTAATCATGCCCAAACTAGGATTTTGATTTCCCATAACAGTATATATTGGTTCTACAATTGACCTCTTGTTAATCATTCCTGAATCTGGATGCAATCTATTTTCATACACAATGGTTCGACCTCTCCATTAAAAAAATCAAATGGTTTGTCTTTCTCTTCAGATATATTCTTCAGAATATGAACTTCTAGAAAGGTACATAGACAAGTTGAACTATGAGGATAATAAGCTCTCTTTTGGTGTACGAAGAAAAACTATGTGCGAAGAATGTGTGTGCGGATAAAGGAACACAGACAACTCTGAACATGCTACCTTCACACACTCTTTCTCTACATAGTAAAATATTTTATATTTATGTGTGAAGAGGGGAAGGTTTCTGTTACTTGGTTCACACACTAAAACTATAAAAACTTCAAACTTAGATATTGGACAATATTTATATTTATGTGTAAATCAAACTTTTAATTTATATATATATATATATATATATATATATATAATCCTTTAGGCCTCATAAATGGTTAAATATTGTAATTAATTGGTTTGAATATGTAAATACATAAATGCATAAATTGATAGAGTTTAAATGTACAAATATTTATTTCTATTTGGTGTATATTTGTAAATTGATATAACTTCAATGAAAATTGATTTCTGTTACACAACCTTGGTTGTGCTCCAAGAAAACAAGCATAAGTTGCAATGTAAATAATAGTTGCAATGTTCAACTTTAGAAATTGAGAATATCTAATCCATTTAGAATCGTAAGAATTTCACAATTTGATCTTCAATTTTATGCTTTTTCATATCATATGTTATTTTAATAATCAATATTACCATATATCTCTTTTGCCATTATCTTATGCAAAATATTTCTCATTGTGTGGAATGCAGAGGTGCAAAGAAAACTTCATACAATGATCATCATATATTGGAGAGCAGTAAAACTCCTATTGTAACAATAATAGTTTTGAAATGCTAGTTTTTAGCCTCCCTTGCCTCATGTGGGCCCTTCCATCCACCTATTGGACTTTCCCTCCAAGCTATTCGAATGGGCCAATTCAAATTCCCATGCGGGTGGCCCCCACATTCCACTAGCAACCAAATTAAGTCGAATTGCCTCCTAAGTCGGAAATGATGGGTTCTCTTCCTTAGCCAAAATTGTGCAAAATTGTGTAGCATCCCCCTGTTACAAATGTGTTTGAGAAGGTACATGACAAATAGTCAATGGGAATCAAGTCTTACTAGTGACTGGTAAGAGAAATATCCACACTTTTTGTAGAACATCGCTTGATTTTGATAAATTGACAATAATACTATCTCCAGAATACCAACAACAAATTGCTTGACAATGCAAGCAAAGAGAATAGTGGATCATCTAACCATAACATGAAATCATATCCTAATCATCTAATAAATCAAAAAAGTTATATGACAACAGTAAAATTCTTCAAGTAGAAAGTATAAGGTCATGTTAAGATTGTGATTAAGGATATGCAAATATGCAGAAATGCGAAATCTTCCCCTACTCCTTACAAGCCATAGATTAGGTAACCAAAAGATGAAATCACATCCCAATCATCCAACAAATCGGAAAAACTCTTCGACAATGATCAAATTCTTCAAGCAATTAGTAAAACATAGTGTTAAAATGTAAAGTGCAGATATGCAGAGGTGCATAAGTGTGAATGCTCCTCATACTCCTTGCCAATAGTCTTATCATAATACCATTAATAGATTACTTGACAATGCAAGTGAAGGGAACTAGAATACCATCAAAAGATTACTTGACAGTGCAAGCAACGAGAAACATATTGTCACTAGATTCCTTTGTTGAAATGTGGCAACAAGAATATTCCAATTTTAATTTGTCCTTGAATTAAAATTCGAATGTAGTCTCACCAGTGGCTTGAAAAATAATTAATTAATTCATCTTGAGTTAATTAGTTGGAGAAATTCAAGTTAGAATTCTTTGTGAATTCATGCAACAGTTATCCCTTAAATTAAGGAGATTATCCCTTAATTAAGGAGATAAGATTGAGTTGTATTTGAGTTTTAATTAGTTAGCTCAGTTTACTGAGTTAAGTCCAGTTAAATTAGTTCCAAACTAGTTGAGGAAATAATTGTGAGTTCAGTCAGTTAATGCATGCATGCATCCAACTCGTGTACTCCAGATAACTAAAGATTCTCTCATCAGTAACTCATGCATGTCTATTCTGAGAAAGACCCAGTTGAGATTAAAGATAGGGACAATGTACTATTAGTTGCTTGTGTTTTCCTATAAACAAAACTCATGCATGCAGAAAGAATTCATTCCCTGACTATTGTGCAGTTTTATAGGGTGTGAGATCAGTGTGAGTGATCAATGTTATACTTGATAATAGTAGGATCAACTAGGAGAAACAACGCAAGGAAATAGGAGCTTGGAGGGCAGAGGAGAAGGCTTATGAGCAGTCTATTTTGTCTGTGAGCATGTGTGAGGGATTTAACAAGAGCTGGCTAGCTGTGAGAGCTAAGGCTTTGTGTAATCCTGATATATTTTCACTTGTATGATAATACAAATAGTGGGGTTTTTAGCTGAGGATTTCCCCTGAGTATTCTTCTGTGTTTCATGTGCATTGATTCTTCTTCTAGTTATATGTGTTCAGCTTGATCTTGCTCAAATCTTTTAAGCTTCCACAAATTGATTGTATAAGTAGATTAAAGTATTTTTCTTTAGTTATATTGCATTATTAGGTTAATCTACAGTTAGAATTTCTACATGGTATCGGAGCAAAGGTTATCGGAGTTGTGAACAATATACTGAGAAGAGAATTCAAAGTTTGAAGTTCGGGGTTGCAAGTGCAAAAAAAAAAATCGAATTCTTATCATACTTCAAGGTTGGCCAATGGCATTCTATGGCTTGAGACTCAAGTATGCCTTGGATGGTAGCTCGAATTACATAGCATGGAAATATCGCATGGAGGTTGTATTAGAAGACAATGACTTGAAGGAATTCATTGATCAAGAAATCCAAAAGCCAACTTCAACTAATGCACAAGAGTTGGCTGAGTGGAAGAAGTGTGTGGCGAGGTGAGATGGTCCCTTGAGGGATTTCGAGACCATATTGTCTCGAGTCTCCATGGGAAGGATACTCCATTTTCAATGTGGAAGACATTGAAGAACCTCTACCAGAATAGTAGTGGCCAGAGGAAATTGGCGCTCAAGGATAAGATTCGAAGAATCAAGATGGAGAAGAGCGATACTATTCCACATATCTGAACAAGCTCTCCACCTGTAGAGATGAGCTTAGTAGTGTGGGAATAACTACTACCGATGATGATATGGTGAGCCTCGCTCTCCTCAACCTTCCAAAGAGTTGGAATAGCTACCAGGTTTTTGTGAATGGAAGGGAGAAACTGCCTGATTGGGAACGACTGTGGTCAAATCTGATGCAGGAGGAGATCAGGAGGAGCACATGAGATGGTTCTTCATCAAAGAATGATGATGAAGAAAACCTGGCCTTAGCAAGTAAGGAAAGGAAATGGAAGGGGAAGGATTCCCATTCCAAATCGAATTCTTCTCATCGAGGGAAGAAGGTTGACAAGTCTAAAGTGAGATGCTTTAAATGTCACGAGATGGGACATTATGTGACTAATTGCCCATCGAAGAAGTCCAAGAAGGGATCCTCGAAAGGATCGGAAGGTGATGCATTAGCCTCTCAGTTCGAAATGGAATTTACCCTCATCACATGCATGGTGTCATCGATGGTGGGTTGTGTTTGATATCTTGACAGTGGAGCCTCATTCCACATGACTGGCGGTAAAATTTTATTCAATACCTTAGAGGAGAAATACCTCAAGATGCACATAGAGATGGGTGACGATGGAGAGTACAATGTTTTAGGAGTGGGCATAGTTGCTTTTTAGAGGGATCATGGAGCTCCTCTCACCTTAACTGATGTGAAGTATGTGCCTGGACTGAAGAAGAACTTGGTATCTGTTGCGATGTTGGAGGAAAAAGGCTACGATGTTGTCTTCAATAAAGGAAAGGCATTCCTAAGACACTTAGCCATGGGTCAGACCAAGAGGATCAGGATTTGAGTGAAGAATCTTTATAAAATAGAGGTAGATGATTGTGCAGCATTGAGTTTGAAAGCAGAATTGGTGCAAAGCCAAGAAATTGGAGAGTTATGGCATAGATGGTTGGGCCATTTGCATCATGGGGCCTTGAAGATAATGCAGCAAATATCTACAGGACTTCCCAAAGGTAAACTTGAGCAAGTTGACACATGAAAAGGTTGTACCTTGGGAAAGTACGCCAAGTCTTCCTTTCATGATCGAGACAATCGAGCAGAAGTGATCTTAGAGCGAGTTCATACTGATTTGTGTGGACCATTCTCGATGGCATCCATAGCAAAGCAAAGGTATTATGTGATTTTCATTAATGATTATTCTCATAAATGCTAGATTTATTTCATGCAGAAGAAGGACCACACCTTCCCAAAGTTTTGTGAGTTCAAATCTTTGGTTGAGAAAGAATCAGGGAAGAAGATCAAGGCCTTGAGAAGCGAAAACGGTGGAGAATATGTCTCTTAAGAGTTTAAGGACTTCTGTGCAGCAAAAGGAATTAAACAAGAGTTGACGGCACCTCATAACCCACAGTAGAATGGGGTTGTCGAGAGGAAGAACAGAATTATTGTAGGGGCAGCATGGGCAATGTTGCATGACCAAGGCCTACCACTTCATTTGTGGGTTGAGGCATGCAACACAATGGTCTATTTGCATAATAGAAGCTTGCATCGTATACTTGGGATGAAGACACCAGAGGAAGCCTTCTCCAGTAAGAGACCAGATGTGGGTCACTTCAAGATCTTTGGCTCAACGGTATATTTCCATGTGACAAAGGATGCACGGAAGAAGCTTGATCCGATAGCCGAGTTGGGGATACTTGTGGGTTACATTGATACACCCCACAACTATCAGGTGTACTTTCCTACCAGTCGGAGGACAGTGGTTTGCAGAGATCTCAAGTTTGATGAGCTGAAGGCCATGCGATTTTCCCTTGAGAGGGAGCTCCAACTACAGGCTGTGGAGGAATTGTTGGTTCCTAAGGAGGAGGAGCCTTAAATTGATGTGGAGCAACCACATGTAGAGGTTCCAGGAGTGGAGACATCCACTCAAGCAGATTCTTCCGGAGATGGACGGAAGCGCACAAGAGAAGCTGACATATTGTTGACATATACAAGAGAGAATGTGGGAGAACCATCTTCTCAGTGCAGACAGAGGAGGTCGCCTGAGAGGTACAATGTATACATGGCCCTTGTTGGGGAATGTGTTGAGACTGAGCCATATTCCTTTGAGGAAGCAGTGCAACAGCCAATTTGGGTTGATGTTATGGTGGAGGAGTATGACTCCATAGTTCATAACAGTGTTTGGGATGTGGTTCCAAGACTGGAGAACAAGTCAGTTGTGAGTTCCCGTTGGCTTTACGAGGTAAAGCAAGCTGCTGATGGTAGTGTGGAGAAGCATAAGGCAAGATTTGTTTCCTGTGGTTTCTCACAGGTTGAGGGGATTGACTATGATGAGACTTTTTCTCATGTAGAAAGGTACTCATCTATTAGATCAATGTTGGTACTATCAGCAAAAATGGGTTGGAAGATCCATCAGATGGATGTGAAGACTGCATTCCTCAATGGCAAGATTGAGGAAGAGGTGTACAAAGAGCAGTCGAAAGGTTTTGAGACCTTCGATCATGAGTCGCATGTGTGCCAAATCAAGAGAGCTTTGTACGGGCTGAAGCAAGAACCTTGTGCTTGGTACACTAGGATAAACAACTACTTCACCGAGTTGGGCTTCACAAAGAGTGAAGTGGATGCGAACCTGTACCACATCATGGTGAAAGGTAAGCAGTTGATCATTGTACTTTATGTTGATGATCTGATATTGATAGGTGATGATCAGTTGATCATGTCTTGCAAGGAGGACCTTGCAAGGGAATTCGATATGAAAGACATGGGTCTCATGCATTACTTCCTTGGCATGGAAGTGTGGCAGAAGGATGGGGAGTTGTTTCTGTCTCATGGCAAGTATGCCAACGAGATACTCAGGATATTCCACATGGATAAGTGCAAGCCCATGCAGACTCCTCTAGCAAGTAACTGGAGGAAGGAGAATGCTACTATAGGAGTAGTAGAGGCTACTGTGTACAGGCAACTTGTGGGTTCACTAATGTACTTAGTGAACAAAGGCAAAAAAGCATGTATTGAGATACCTGAGAGGCACATCCCAGTATGGATTATGGTACAGATGAACAGAGGGAGTGAAGCTACAGGGCTTCACTGATGCAGATTGGGCAGGGAGTCCATCAGATCGGAAGAGCACATTAGGAGGGACTTTCAACCTTGGTTTAGCTACATTTTCTTGGTACAACAGGAAACAAAGGTCAGTCGCACTCAGCTCGGTAGATGCTAAATACATGGCTACAAGTCAGGCAGCATGTGAGGCCATCTGAATGTGGAAAATCCTAGTTGGTTTGTTTGATCGTAGGATGGATCCAACTATGATTTATTGTGACAGTCAGAGTTGTATCAAACTCTCTGAGAATCCAGTATTTCATGATAGTTCCAAGCACATTGACATCCGATATCATCTTCTTAGAGACTGTGTAGCGAGGAGCATCATGTTGTTGCAATATATTTTGACAGAGGAGCAAGATGCTAACATTTTGATAAAGGCATTGTCAAAGTGTAAATTCGAGTTCCATAGAGACAGGATCGGGGTGACAGATAATCCCTTTCTTGTTGAGAGGTAGTTTTGAAATGTGGCAACAAGAATATTCCAATTTTAATTTGTCCTTGAATTAAAATTCGAATTTAGTCTCACCACCTACTTGAAAAATAATTAATTAATTCATCTTGAGTTAATTAGTTGGAGAAATTCAAGCTAGAAGTCTTTGTGAAGTCATGCAATATTTATCCCTTAAATTAAGGAGATTATCCCTTAATTAAGGAGATAATATTGAGTTGTATTTGAGTTGTAATTAGTTAGCTCAGCTTACTGAGTTAAGTCCAGTTAAATTAGTTCCAAACTAGTTGAGGAACTAATTGTGAGTTCAATCAGTTAATGCATGCATGCATCCAACTAGTGTACTATAGATAACTGAAGATTATCTCATCAGTAACTCATGCATGTCTATTCTGAGAAAGACCCAGTTGAGATTAAAGACAGGAATAGTGTACTATCAGTTGCATGTGTTTTCCTATAAACAAAACTCATGCATGTAGAAGGAATTCATTCCTTGAGTATTGCGCAGTTTTACAGGGTGTGAGATCAGTTTGAGTGACCAGTGTTATACTTGGTAACAGTAGGATCACCTAGGAGAAACAACACAAGGAAATAGGAGCTTGGAGGGCAGAGGAGAAGGCTTATGAGTAGTCTATTTTGTCTGTGAGCATTTGTGAGGGATTGTACTGGGAGTTGGCTAGCTGTGAGAGCTAAGGCTTTGTGTAATCCTGATATATTTCCACTTGTATGATAATACAGATAGTGGGGTTTTTAGCTGAGGCTTTCCCTTGAGTATTATTCTGTGTTTCATGGGCATTGATTCTTCTTCTAGTTATATGTGTTCAGCTTTATCTTGCTCAAATCTTTCAAGCTTTAGCAAAATTGATTGTAGAAGTAGATTAAAGTATTTTGCTTTAGTTATATTGGATTATGAGGTTAATCTACAGATAGAATTTCTACATCCTCGATAATGTAAACAAAGAGAACTGCCATTATATGCATATAATTAGGTTTTGATGGTTTATTGTAAATGTGCCACGTATCTCAAAACTAGACAACAAATCAATAACAACTGATTTGGCCACACAATAATGCTCATAGGAAACTTTTCATAGGTCAAGTAATACTTTCTCCAGTTCCACACCTCTTAGAACGCATTATATTGTAGTCCTATCATTTGCATGTATGATAACATTTAAATGATGGAAATAAATGAAATGGCAATTTTCGTTGCAAATGGTACAATAAACCATAGTTTCATTCATAGTTCTAGCAGTTGTAGTTGGACTACGACATTTCACACATACTATCTCAAATGGATTCGTATATGCACTAGTCAATGTCAGTTCTCCATGCAAGTGTTGTAAATTTTA